>JAVDBV010000368.1:0-27683 GCA_032619315.1 Piper longum
ATATATATATATATATATATATATATATAATATATATATATATATATTACATAAGGGCTTGAGTAGGTGCTTATATCATATTATTTCTAAATCCTTGAGTTTGCAAACCATAAAGGGATCTCAACCTTGAAGTTTTATTAATCTGTGGAAATACTCAACTAAATGGCCCAACATTAGAGGGATTCGATAAAACACCGCTAATGCCATCATACATCTAAACTTTAGTAAAATCTCACCCATGGAGCCAAGTAAAAGATGAAGAAGAAAATCCAACAAACCTGAGTGAGTCAAGTTCATCGTCCTAACTTTGTAAGCTCAGTTCGCGTATCCTAACAAGTGATCTCTTGCCGACCAATGAGGCATATAAAACAAAGAAAGACTCACATATGCACAACACTAATTATTCAACTTACTTAATTGTCTTACTAAATGACATGTTAAACCCCATTATATAACTTAATTAGGGTTTAGGGGTTGTAATTACACTATGTAGAAAGTCCAACACCTAGGGTTTTAACCAAAGGGACTTAATCCAACGATTTTGTGGACGGGTCAAACAGTGGTCTGAATGGGCTAAGATTTGGACAAGTGTGCCCTAACATGCTAGGGGGTGGCACGAAGTTAACCATGTTCTAGACCATAAGCCAACATGGTAAACTAGGCCCACTAAAGTCAAGTTGAGGTGCTAAGAACATTGCTCCTTGGCCGCGCAACAACTTACATAAGGTTCGTTCATGGGCTTGGAAACTCTAAATGGACTTGAGTAAATTTTGAGGGTTGGCCAACACCATGGGCTTTACTCCAGTAAATGTTAAAGTCCAAAATATAAGTATTTAAACTTGAGTGTACTCGGGAGTGGAAGACATTGGCTTGGTTGTTTCTAGAGCTGGGTGGACCAATTAGGCTTGGGAAAATCCTAATGCAAGATCACCTAAGCCAAAGGTTTCCAAATTTTAATATGATGTTATCAGGACATAACCTAAGGTGTGGAACAAATTTTATGCAATTTCATCAACATATTACTAGGGGGGTTTTGAATTTACATCAGGAGCTAAAGAACTAGTGTTTCACCTATGTTTCATGTACACTTTGGAATACCGAATTGACTAGCCACCTATATGATTTTTTTAAATTATCCAAAAATTTACTGAATTATATAAAAAATTTAGTAGGTCCTTATTTTATTTTAACAAATTTTAATAAAATCTATCAACAAGCTTACAGAGGAGCACAATCTCAGAGCAGGGAAAGGCACATCAACAGCACAACATACGCCCAACACTATAATCATGCAAAATATTATACAAAAATACAACCTATAATAGGATGGCCAAATTGGGGACATTGGCTGGTAGACTATGGGAAACAATTCCGTCTCCTTTTACCAATTTTGGCTCCCATACATTCTCATAGCAGCTTAATCATTCAAAACATGAAAAAAAAAACTTGTAGATGTATCAGTGATGAACGAGTTGTAACAAGAATCATGAAACATGAACTTCTACCGCATGAGATACAAACTATCTACTAAAACAGTGCATCGTAGTACACATATAGCTTGTAAAAATTATATCTGTTTGCATACACATGGAAAAATGATGAAACGAAGTCCTACGTGCGCCTAACAGAGAGATCTACAAACACAAATGACATCTAATCAGATATAAAAATATCAGAAAGGAGGGGAAAGGAGAGACATTCTACCTCACAAGGGCTAAGGTGAGGTCTCTTGGGGCTTCTCACCACAAGACCGACGACCCCTAGGCTTGGAGATGGTGAGGAAGGGCCTAGCAAGGCTATGGAGGAAGAGGGAATGTAAGGGAGCAAGGCTAAGGTCGGAGCAAGGAGGAGAAAGGGGGGGAAATGAGGGAGAAGGGGGAGATTTACCGACAAGGGAAAAGGTCCCGACACAAGGGTGCTTTGCCAGTGCCATTACGCTAGCTTCTGCAAGCTGGACCATAGAGTGCCAGAAAATCCAAACCACTCGAGTTAGAATGTGTGAACCAAACTGCATGGAAGCGCTGGTTTGAGTGAAAGGTTGCTGGCGGGGGCACCTTTGTGCTGGCCGAAAGAGCAGGATTTTCAAATTTGGGTGCAAGGGCACTATGCCAGCGCCTTTGTGCCCTTACTCGAAACCTTTACCCTAAAATGTGCTGGCAAAAGGGCACTGGAAGGGTGCCCTTGTGTGCACCTAGGATTTCTACTCTAAGGCAGTCGGGGCAACCTAAGAAACTACACCACATGTTCTGCAAGTTCTAGAATCTTCCGAAAAGGGTTCCAGACATAGAAGCAACTAGACTCATAAGCAACACTGTCCTAAACCTAATTGTACTTGACACGACCAAAAATTAAAAATAAAAGCCGCAGAGACGTATCGTCCAGTTAGGTTAGATGAATATTGGCGGAGGCTAGGGTCTTGGCTCAAACACACCATACCATCCACAACTCAAGGTGAAAAGGGCTGGAAACTAATCGGTTTAGGCCAAAACCTAACCAGCACCAAACTACCACCACTTAGGAAAATTCTGCCCCCAAAATTCATGTAAGGGGTTACACACACAAAGAAAATAGGCACAAAACACAATATACACATAAATAAGTAGGGAGAGCTAATACTGCAAGTAATTGTGCCTCATGCTTGGGCTCCTGAGTGGCCACAATCCAGGCAAGAAAGGCCGCACATCCTCTACCTATCTTGTGTTGGGTCCTCTAGAAAGCAATGAGGCTACATCTACTACCTCTACGTCTTCTATAAATTGTCACCTTCTTGTGGCATGAGGGACTAATTTGATCCTTCTTCTTACGGTCAATTAAGGCTCTGTGTTTTCTCATCCAATCCATGCCAAAAATGGTGTCAAACTTACTCATCGACAAAACCACAAAATCAGTCAGCAACATATGCCTTTGAATGATGATAGGACACCTCTCACATACACTCAGGTAGTGAGAGTGGCACTAGCTAGGGTCGACATTATTAAGTCTTGCCCTAGATCATCTACTGACACACCAATCCTAGCTGCATATTCTCTCGCTAGGAAGGTATGGGTACTCCCCAAATCAAACACAACTACAACTAGGGTTGAGTCAATAAGAAGAGTACCTATGATAACTATGTCGTCGTAGACTACCTCCTTGGTTGTGGTAGCATACATCGAGCTATACTCTGCTGGTCTCGTAGCATGCATTTGGTCATTTATCTAGCCATCTATTTGCCTAACATCATACCTCGACATTTATGCTACATCTACCATTGCCAAGCCTGCCTATATGCGTTGTCCCCTATGGACCTACTAGCCACACTGTCCATGTTGTGTCTGCGTCTTTTGACCACGATTGAACTCCTACCCCTGATGTTGGGCTACAAGTGTAGTTAGGAATGGCTTCTATGGTAGTATAGGGAAACCTGTCTACTGTTGCTATTGGGGCCTCTGCAGCTGATGCAAATCTTGTGGCTGCCTAAGGCATGCTGCAATATGATGCCCTAACTCACTATAGGTATATCATGTACTTGTAGTCCTTCGACAGATACCCCAATGCCTCCTGTGGCAGTGTGGGCATAAGGGGCACTCCGGATAGTCTCTTGTCTGCTGAGCTTGAGTTCGGAATGATTGAGCCTACTCAGGAAATCAATGAGTTTGTTGTCCCTCAACAGCGTACTCCATCACTCTATCATGAACCTGCCTCCTTTGCAGTCGCAGACCCTGATGGTCCTATCCTCTATGTCTTTGGCCCTAGCCCCTAGCATGGTGATGAGACTCATTGGTGTGCTTGTATTGTAATGCCCTCATGATAGCCTCTTCCAATGTCATGTACAAAAAGGTGGCAACAACATATTTGATATTGATCTTTAGTCTACATGCAAACCGAGCAGCCTTCTCCCGCTCGCTAGCAAAGCTGGGAGGCGTGAACCTCTCAAGGATTACGAATCTCGCCTAATACTCCACCACAAATATGTTAACAACTTTCTGCGGAGATAGAAATCTTTTCTTCTTTTGGCTGTGGATGGTAGCGAAGAAGTATTGGACGTCAAACATGTCCCTGAACTCATCCCAACAAATCTCTTCTAATTCTCGGCCTTTGAGGTATGCAATATAAGCAAAGTCCTGCCAAATCTTGCCCAACCTCTGCATCGCTCATCTTGCAATTCTCACCCATAATTCGGGTGGGCATCTCTTATTTATGAGTACACCTATCATCGTGTCTACCACTCTTCAAAAAATAGTTGATGTCCCACCTCTCCCTGTACTGTTGGTTCAATACCTGTGCACCTGAACTCATGCCAACAACGAACTATCTCGGTTTGATAACCTCACCTGTCTGCAAACAAACTGTCTTGGTAATGGCACTCCCATTGGCATCCCATCAACTAGCATCTCGTATAGTCCCATTGCAGGTGGAGCTATAGGGACATACAAAAAATGTGCAATAGGCGGTGGTAGTGGTGGTGGTGCTCCCTCTAGCTCAGAGATCTCAATGGCGGTCTCATCCTTTCCCAGCCTCTTCTCCAATGGAGCCATTGCCATAGCTACATCCCAAACTATGTTCAACCACTAGCTCAAGTCCTGTCTCGACTACGCCTACTCCTCTATGGCCCTTAGCAGATCCTCCCAATCTAGTTGTTGCTACTCCATGGCTCTTTGTTCTCCCTGCAGAGAGCCTATTGCTTCTCGCTGAGCAATCAGATGTTCTCTGCCTAGGTGTCCACCATCACATCATAAGGCCGTGAAGGGGATCGCCTACCATGAGTCAACGGTGGTGAAGGACCCCATCTAAGAAAAGGTTTACCTCTACGTGGAAGATAGCCATCTCACTCACGCTTACAATGACAACTATAGTACTAAACAAAAATAGGGTAAATTAACAGCCGGACAAAGTAAGAGCACACATGAAACATACGTGCCTCCTAGGTTGTGGATAGACTCATAGGGGGTACCATAACAATACTTAACCAGATTCATATATTAGCAATCACACTCATACCCTACCACATCATAAAATACCAAACAACAATTACGCACATGCAACATGCATTTTGAAGGTTAGCCTTCATAATAGACCAAGAAGTTGGCTTTGATACTAAATTGTAACACCCTATTTTTTGGTCTAAGGGAAGACTGAATTGGGTTGTTATAATTTGAAAGGTATTCGTAGGCCTACTATAGTGCAAAATTTATAGAAGTGAATCTCAATCTTCAAGGAGACTTCAGACGGACACCATATAGGGCTTTCATACAAAATGCATGTTGATCATACTACCATAGGAATAGTTTTAAACTTAATGCTCCTAACAAGAGCCGAGTCAAAGGAGATGCAGCACCTCCCCTACAACTAAGAGAGTGACTTTAATCAATGCAGATGGTCACTCAGAACTACAGAAGAGGTATAACCCCGTTACAGTTAAGAAGTTGAGCTTTTAGGAGGAATGCATGATTCTATTCTTAAACTTAAATCTAGTGATTAGATTAGGTATCTTATTACTAGATGATGTTAAACTTAACAAGCATAAAAGCAAGGGTTGTGGTTACCTGTCCCATATACCCATAACGGAAATTAAAATGCACAGAGGCGTCATCGAGTACCAGGGCATCATACCCTAGCACTCGGTCTTCACATGGGCTGTTCACACGACATAAACTGAAACCTCCTCTGACCCACATTGCTCTAACACAGACACACTGCTGCAACCAAATATGTCAAGTGTACCTGGTATATTCGTCGTCATTTTCTAGGACTTTGAGGCACAACCATTGTTAGAGTGCCCTAAAGTTAATACCTTATACGGTGATAATAATGACAATAAAACTAAGTCTTAAGGCATACTACACACCATACACTTCATCACAATGAGCATTCATAAGCAAGTCTTAGGGAACCAACCTACATTACGGTACAAAACTCTCATGGATCCAAATATATAAGTTCCAAATGCACCAATAACACATGCACAAAAGCCTGAAATACATTAGCAATATAATAAATAAGCCACAAATAACAACAACAGTAGCACCCTGCAATGAGCTTGTAGATCCGTCCACCTATATCGCCAAAATAATACTGGTCAATGTATGTCTCAGACATACAGAACACACGAGGAATTCACTGAAACATCAGAATAATTCAATAACTCATAACACAATTAATTGATGCCTATTTAATGACAGCTACACCATACCAAAAACCCTATCTCACAACAGTGGAAGGCACATGGCCGGAATATCATCGGTAGCATGGCCGGAGTCTTAGTGCTAGCAGGAATTTTCAATAGAGAGAAGCATTCAAAATATGAAATCCATCACACTCACACGTATATATATTATATAAGGGCCTAGGTAGGATCTAATATCATATGATTTGTTGATCTTTGAGTTCATAAACCATCAACGGATCTCAACCTTCAAGTTTTATTAATCTATGAGAAATTTTGACGAAATAGCGCGATATCAAACGGATCCAATAAAATACCGGTGACACCGTCCTATGTCTAAAACTCGGTAAAACCTCACTCCTAAAGCCGAGCAAAAGATGACGTAGAGGATCTTAAAAGCTTGGGTGAGTCGAGCCCCATATCTTAACTTGGCGAGCCAATTATGTGCATCCTAACAAGTGAAAAGGAAACCCTAATCACTTGTTGACCAATGAGGCACACAAAATGAGGCAAAGCCTCATATAGGCACAACACTAAATTTTCAACTTACTTAATTATCTTGTTAAATGATATGTTAAGTCCCATTAGGTAACTTAATAGGGTTTATGATTGTATGTACACTTTGTGAAAAGTCCAACACCTAGGGATTTAACCAAGCGGACTTAACCAAATGATTTTGGATCAGCCAAATAGTGTCTAAATGGGTTGAGATTTGAACCAATTGGCCCTGACAACCAAAGTGTGTGACAAAAATTTTACCAAGTGTGGTAAACTAGGCTCACTAAAGTCAGATGGAGGTACTAGGAACAGTGTTCCTGGGCTGCGCACCAATTTTTTTCAAGTTTGTTCATGGTGTTGGAGAGTCCAAATAGGTTGGGGTAAACTTTGAGCGTTAACCAACACCGTGGGCTTAAATCCTGTAGAATTTCATGTCCAAAATCGATGTAATTGGGCTTGAATGGACTTGGTAATAAAAGGCTTTGGTTTGGTTGTTTCTGGAGTTGGGTGAACCTATTAAGGCTGGAAAAATCCTAACGCAAGTTCCACTAAGTGAAAGGCTGCCAAATTTTCAGATAATGTTGCACACCACGTCCTTCTCTGGCCCATGACCAACATCCAAAAAAACATCCCTAGTCTAGCTCACCATCCAATACAAAATTAGGTTGTTTTAATACCATCTATAACAATCCAACTCAAGGTGAAAACTCTAAGTCATCTCTTCACAAATAATTAATTAAGTTAAAGATCTATAGTTTATTTTCACTTATAAACAGGCTCTTACCCCAACAGGTATTATATGTGAGATTCAATTGAGCGATCTCACAATCCACCCACCTGGAAATTCCTATACTTAGCCTGTCACTAGTGTCAGCCCACCATCTAACACGAAACCAAGTGGCTCTAATACCATCTATAACGACCAACCCTAAATGCGACATAATAGGCCCACATCATTTTTTAAAAAAATAGTTAATTAAATGAAAGATATATAATTCATTATCATTTATATATATGAACTTGCCCATAAGTATTAAATGTGAGAGTAAGTTAGGGGATATCATATTTCGTCAGGTCTAGGCCTTGCACTTTGACTTAACACTTAAAAACTATAAGTTTAACTTGATACTTATATCTTAATAACTTGATTACTTGTTAGCATGATGACTTTGTAGCTATAACACATTAATGTGTTAGAAATTATGGGATAATCATTAATAATCTATCTAAACATCGCCCAACAGAGGTTCATAAAACACACCAAATAACAAATAAATACTGACCTAGTCTGCATGCAACCCGAGCTCGTGGATGCTCAGCCACAACCATCCTAGTTTGAATAATAATATAACTCTATATTACAATCCAAACTAGTTTACATGTCTACATGATATGTCATGATATGAACATGATGATGTCTTATTATATGCTAATAATATTATTAACCACCCTAGAAAATCATACAATCTTTATATATTGATTAACTACTCATAAATATAGCAATCATCGAGCATAAACATGAATAAAACCAACAAATTAGGTTTAGGGTATGAGTTTCGAGACACTGGGCATCAGTCCTACTTTTTGGTTAAGCGAGTGCCGCAGCGTTGTGTCACGAACCTTTCTTCTTCTTGTGCTCAGCTATGGGACACAACGAACCATAATTTTTTTTTATCTTTTTCATTTAAAATCTATTTTTTATCAAATAAAAATAAGATTTTAGCATACTCAATATTTCAAATCATGGGTTATAATAGGCTTTTAATCTAATTTGATTTAACCTATTTTTCATGATATTATTTTATGAAAGACATGTTTATTAAGAATAAACTATTACCATAATGCTATATCTTGTTTAATCATCATAAATCATTATTAGATTATTGTTATTAATTTTAAAATTTGCTTACAACATGCTTAAACATTGGTTTACATATCATACATCAATTTCATGGATGGTATCTTGTAGAAGCATAAAACTTGCATGAAACATAAAAAAAAGTAAGAATAAAACATGGAACAACATGAATTATGAACTTGATGCATAAATCTATTCAAACTACTTATTTTTGTTGCAATTACAAACATCTTCTTCCATGTTCACATAGATTCTTGTACCACAATCAACTCCACGTGCTTCCCAACAAGAGAGAAAGTATGAAAAGAGAAAAGGAAGGAAGCCGATGTCCAAGTAGAAAGGGAGAAGGTGGTTAGGGCTTGTAAAAGTGTAGAGAAAGTAGAATCCCTATGCCTTTTATACATTTCATACTTTTTACTTATCCTAGAATGCCCTTCCACTAACTCTAAAATATTAAACTACCCTCATACCCCTTATGTGGATCTTAAATGGGTAGCCATGAACTAACTTGTTTATAACCATTGACCAAAATAGATTCTAAGTCCAATTAGGATCTTTAGCTACCCAAAAATGATTGACTTCACTTAAATCCACACAAATGTATGAAATAAGTATTTAGTGTCTTGAATAACTAAAAAACATGACAGATATCCTATAGGTGATATAAAGTTTGTTCATATATCACTATGCCCAGCTTGTTCACCATATCTTAATTCTTGTCGATTCTTTTATTCCTTTAAAATTTAATTTGATCGATTATTCTCAACCATGAATAAATATTAGAAAAATAATCAATATGACTTATTTCAATTTAATCAATCATATAATTTGAAGAATTCTAAGTATTTTAATATTAATCTTGACTAAATATATAAAGAAAAATTTTAAAGCTGGAAAATAAAGTGTCCTACTGACATCTACTCTTTAAGAGAATAAAATGAAAACTAAATAATAATGGTAAAAGTGCCAATTATTACATATAGACTGATGAATACTTACTTAATTTATGATTTTATTATTATTTTATTTATTTTTCATAAAACCTAAGAGTATAAATTTAATCAAATTGGGAAATATAATAAATTGTTACATTCTATTTACATATTTATAATTATATTACACAAACTAAAGTTTCTTACTTATTTGTTATTCAGGATTTTTAAATTATTTAAAATTTTTATTTATTGTTATTTACTATTAAAAAAATAAAAACTGTAATTCTACCCTAATTAAAAAAAATTAAAAACGTTAAATTCATTTTATGAAACTTATTTATTCTTTGTGCATTCCAACCATGCTATAAACTAGCCAATTAATGATAAAAGATTTTATTATAAATATAAATGAGGATTAACTGTTATCAAGAATAGTAACATTAGTTCTAATACATTTATATTTAATTATGGGTTACCGTATATAGATTTATTTGCAATGTGGGCAATATATAATAATAGATATGAGAAGTAAATGGAAGAAGTGTTCTATTGCTGAGAAATCTCGATCGGTTGATTTCCCCACCATCAAATTTACATCATTATAATATGAATTGAATGACGAAAACAAACATATAAAAATAAAAAGATTAAGGATAATATAATAATGGATAAAATTATTCAATTAATAAAAAGACGAATTTCAAATAATGCCAAAACTGCACCTAAAATAAAAGTTGTTCTATAAACTCCCTTGGAGCTTAAGTTTTATATAAAAAGAGATTGAGAGCATTGATGTGTATGGAAAGAGTCAAATTCTAGGCCTCTCGCAAGGAGTGATGTGCATTTTGAAAACTAGAAGTTAGAATTTGCATAGCCGTTTGAAGAACATGAACTCACAACTCACTAGTTTCAAATCATGTAAGGCACGCCGGCAAAACACTTTTTTTCAAAATGAAATTGTTGCTCGATATATTAGAGCCTTTGATTCATAGTAACTGTTATGCAATTAACGTTCTTCCCCTTACAGGGCATCAGGTGATTGCATTAAAAAGTTTTTTATGAAATTACGAGAAAATGTTGGCACAAGAATTGTTTGTAACAATTATAAAAGCTGATGCAATTTATCAAGGATTGAAAAATAAACGGGTAGCAATTTTATTCAAGGGATTGAAAAAATAAAACGGGATAGACCACTCTTTGTTATTTTGTAATGTTTAGTAAAGTTTTAAAGAGTACCATGGCTATTTTATATTTTAGCAATATTTTGTCAAACAAATTTTTTTAATCGTTATTATTATAACTTTATATTTTCCATAGAAATAGGCTTTAGAACTACATGAGCAATGAGAGTCTTAATTTTTTTATCCTATCCCAGGATCAAAAACATAAAAAACCTTTATAGATGCAAAGTTCTTCACCAAAGACTAAAGGAAATCGTCAAGGATTCAAGGGGAAAAGTTGGAGAAGGAGAAGAAAATGTACTGCGGAAGCTGCCGCTTTAAAAAAAAAAAAGAGTTATAGAAAGAGAACTGCAAAAAATTACAACCCACTGGTTAAAAATATCCAAAATACGCACAGTCAAATGCGTCGGTCGACGTGGCAAGCCATGTGGGAACCAGCTTGGTATAATTACGTTTCCAACAGTTTCATAATCAACAAGGTACGTTCGTTAAAAGCTTGGTTAAATATCTGTCAAAAAACAAACCGTGGTTAGATATGGCCACCTACGACCTTGTTTAAAACCTTTTTTCGAACGATTGAAAGCTTTTTGTTATGGAAATTTCTCAACCCCGAATTTGACATGCCTTTTTTCTTTTTTAATGATCGCCAACCCCATCAGTCATTGCACTCACTCACGTCCGGCGACAATTTCGCCTTTTACCTCCCACCCATCATTACCTCCCACCTAACTTCTCTATATCCCTCGCCAGCTTCTTCCTTTCAACCATTGGCGTCGTAGGCATCATGTCGGCGAGTCTCGAACGGAGGGCTGAGGTTGACACCACGCCGCCATTCGAGTCGGTGAAGGAGGCTGTGTCATGGTTCGGAAGCAGCGCTCCCTGGTGCATGCCTCCTCCCCCTCCATGTCCTTCGGATGGTCAGGTGCGTAGAATATTTGGTCCATAATTACTAAATGTTATTTACACTTTGATGGATATTGAACATGTTAATTGATACAACATCTTGTAGTCGGTGATGTTGGTGTGAAGTAGGATTAGTAAAACTAGTTAAAGGTATCATAACGTAAGTTATAGACCGGCCCCTACATTTGAAATTTTGTCGTCTGTACGTAGAGTTTATATTGATAAGATTAATATTTATGAGATATTTTGCAAAGAACAGAGGAGATAATTCATATCCGGTTTTAAAAAGGTATTTATTTATTTATTTATTTATTTGAGGGCACATCATATGATTTTTCATTTGTTACAGGAGATAATTCATATCCTGCTAGATAGATATCCATCCCAGACAATGCAGTCACTAAGTTTGTTCTTACATTGATAAATGTATGCAGAGCCTTCAATTGCATGGAAATGTAGATCCGTCAGGATTACAGAAGCACACTTCGTCTTTGGAGAATGATGTGCTGATCATTGAAAGGGAAACTTTGGAAGTCCTTGAAGAACTAGAAGCTACAAAAAGAGTTGTAGATGAGCTGAAATTAAAGCTTAATAAAAAAGAATATGTTCCACCTGATGTTCACAATTACCCCAGTTTTAATAGTAGCAGCTCTAATCAAATTACAGAACAGAGGTCAAGTGGAAACAATATCGATTACCTCAACATGCCTGCTTCACCTCCTCATTACATCCTCATGGAGCTAAACAAAGCCAAGCTAAATCTAAGCAAAACAAATAGTGAGATCTCAGACGTTCGATCTTCGGTCGAAGCGCTTAAGAAGAAACTGGAAGAGGAGAAGAAGTCGTTTCAGAAAACTAGAGAAAGACTTGGAGTGAACCGTGCCCAGATATCTTCCTTGGAGGAGGAACTGATTAACACGAGGATACGGCTTCGGTTGGCCAGAGTCATACACAGCATTCAATCCAGTGAAAACCCAGAAACCATAAGAAGGGAGCTTCACAAACTTACTTCAGAAGCAGAACATTTTAGAAGGATGACGGAGAAAGCCAAGTCTCAAGTTTCTAAGATGATGTTTGATCTTGAACTAACTAAAACTAGCATACATGCCGCAGAGATCAAGTGGATTGCTGCCAAAAAGATGCAAGAAGCAGCTAAAGCAACCAAGGCAGTAGCTATTGCTGAAATGCAGGCTTTGACAACTAAGAACAATGATTTAATCACTACATCTTGTGAGGAGTATGCTTTATTAGTGAAGGGAGTTAGGGAAGCCGAAGCACTATCGAAAAAGAGAATTGATAGGTCCATGAGTGAAAGTGCTGAAGCAGAACTGTCAAAAGAAACCATGGTAAGAAAAGTTAAAGAAGCTGCTGAGGAAGTAAAGATAAGCACCAAAGCTCTGGAGGAAGCTTTGATCAGAGTAGAGGCTGCTAACAGAGACAAGCACGTCGTAGAGGAAGCTCTAAGGGAGTGGAAAAGAGAGCATGGAAGGAAATGTCAAATGGTTAATAACTCCTTGAGTTACAAAAGATCATGCCCATCTAAGCACATGAAAAAGTACAGGCAACTGGATTTGAATCACACAAACGAAAACTGTGATGGGCATTCCAAAAGGGTTTTGAATAACTCAAGCTCGCTTGGTGAAATACTGAGTACAAGGCTCCCTGATGAAGAGCTTGCAACCAAAGAACAAATAAACAGAAGCCCCGGGAAGATGAAAGCATCATTGGGTCAAATACTAAGCCATGAAGAAAGAACATTATCCCCTCCGCAAATTGAGGAGGTGAAGGATCTCAAACACAAAGAGAGCGGAAGGAAAATGTCAAGGTTCATTCGAGGAATTGCACATCTCTTCACACAGGAAGATCAAAAGAAGAAGAAGACAAAGGAGAAAAAGAAGAATAGGAATCATGTGGCAAGTCCTTGGTGATGGAGAATCAGACGACTATGAGGGTATATTATAATAGACTGTTTAATATTGCTTTGCGTGTTGATATTTACTTGTTGCTCCTGATTTCCATTGCATGGCATCTTTGAAATGCTTCTAGATTCCACTAAATTTGTTGTCATTGTATAATGAGATGTAAAAGCTATGCATTTTTGCAAGTTCTGCCTTGTGCTTTCTGTTTTTGGTACTCTTCAGTCCAGGAATATATGAATTACACTTGCATTTATTTTACTAACGAATGATTAACGATTTGAGATGATTTCATCGCAAATGTAGAACTTTCAAGGCAGGAATAATTACTGAAAAAGAAGAATTGATAGAAAGGAATTATGGAGAGAGTACTTCACGAAGCAGCAATGAAAGAACACTAACAGAAATTTTGTTTTGAGAAGAGTAGTGTTCTTTGTCTCAAAATGATTTTATGTCAGGTTTGGTAACCACTTACCTTGAGAAATTCAGTCTTCAAAATGTTGTGTTTATCCCACATCGGTCGTTGATAATCTTAGTAATTTATATATAGGCTAATAGGAAAGCTTTATTCATTAAGTTAATTTTTGAATTAAGAAAGGTCTGTGACACTTATTATAAGTCCCTTTTGAGGACCCATAGAGCCCAATAGTAATATTAAAGCTTGGTTGAGGTCTCGTAGGGCCCAAAAAGTGGTATCAGAGTTTAGTTGGAGGCCCATAGGTCCCAAGAAGTAGTCTCAGAGCCATGTGAGTTCTGGTATTTGTCTACAACAATTGTGGATGGTGGTCTAACTGTGATATCAGAACTTAGTTGGGGGCCCATAGAGCCTAAGAAGTGGTATCAAAGTTTGGTTAGGGGCTTGTAGGTCCTAAGAAGCGGTATCAGAGTCATATGAGTTCTGGTGTTTGTCTACACCGATTGTGGATTGTTGTTCTGGTGTTTGTCTACGCCGATTGTGGATAGTCTCTTTCGTATGTTCCACCTGATGATTTGCCAGACGATAATGATGTCAAGATGAAGGGAGCACTCAAACGAAAGTGAACGAAAGAGAGAAGAAAAAGAAATCCACCATGAGATCACCCCTTCCTTGAAACTCAATTGATCATTTCTTGGGAAGCAGGGAGCAATAAGATATATCCTTCCTTTCAATCATTTTGGAGGCGCCCGATGTATGAAGGGGAGTTATTTGGTTTATCCCACATCTGTCGTAGATGATCTTGGTGATTTATATATAAGATAATGGGAAAGTCTTATTCCTTGAGTTAACTTTTAGATTAAGAAAGACTCGTAATACCTGTTACAAATCCTTTTTGGGGACCCAAAAAGACCAACAATGGTATCAAAGCTTAGTTGGGGGCCCGAAGGGCCTAAGAAGTGGTATCAGAGCTTGGTTGGGGGTCCTAAGGTCCCATCAGAAAATCTCTACCCTTGGCCTGTGGTTAGAGGCCTAACCCAGGTACAGCCTATCCCACTAATCAATTGATCTAAGGTCAGTGTTAATATTATTTGTAACAACCAAGTTCAAGTGCAAATTGATAAACCTAAATCATCTCTTTAAAATGTCTAAACCAATTTAAATATTTATAGACTATTCCCATTAATATACAAGATCCTATCAGAATGTATATTTAATGTAAGGCTAAGGAAACATTACACTCTCACCTTTCTAGATGATGGGATGCCAAAAAAGATTCCTACATCCAATTTGGAGATCATAACCTCTTGTAACTATTTAATTTTTTTTTCAAATTTAACTTATAATAAATTCGAAATTAAATAATAAACATCTATTGGTAATATTTTCCTATATTTATATTAAATAGTTATAGTCCAATGACTTTAAGTTTATTAGATCAATTAAATTTGTTATAATGACATTTGTCACTTAATTAAGGTTGTGATCAGAGTACGAACACGCTCCGATGGATATAATATCTACTTTTTATCAATATTACTTAGTTTTGTTTTCCTTCTTTCGAGAAGGATATAACTACAGTGAATTCTTTATTTTTAAAACATAATATTTTTCTTTATATTGTTAGTATAGAGTAATGAATGATATTTTGAAAGTTTATAATTATGTGTTAATTATTTGAGTTTAGTTATGTGAGATTTTTCTTTAACACCCAACTTGAAAGGGGACAAATGGTCAAGCAAAATCCTTATGGATAGGTTATCAACCAACACTAACCTTTTGATAGACAAATTTGATGCTGTCATATTTGAATCAAATCAATATCCCCACTAGTAATTTCGGCTAGTTTTTTTAGTCAAATCGTCGGCTTAAGTACTTATTTATACAATTAGGTAATCTAGGTGGAAGTTCAACATTATGTGTTGTCTAAGAGTCAAGTTTTTCCCAATAATAATAGTCAATCATTAGATATGGACGGGTTTATCTACTTAGGGGTCCGTGTAAGAGGACGGGTTGGTCTTTTGATATTAGGAAGAGGACGTCATAAGAGTAGTAAAAGGCGAAGGGCATTTACGGAGGTCATCAGGGCACGAGGGGCATCTTTTATACTTTGCAACCCTTCCGCCTCTATCTCTAGCCGTCTCTCTCTCTCTAGTTTCCCTCTCTATAGTCTCTCTCTTTGCATTCTCTCTCTAGTTGTTGGAGATCATGTGGTTAAATTTTGGTGTGGTTTTTTAGGCTAATATACCGAAAAAGATATTACTAATCTCATTAAAAGAAATTGATCATGTAGATTCATACATCATAATCATGTTCTATATTTTGTTTGATGTTTTATATTATTTGCATGTTTTCTTCAATGTTCTATGTTTGTACAATTCTTCAATCTAATGTTTAAGGTGTTAGTTTATATCTAGATTTGCTATAAATAAGGTTTACAAGTAGCTGTTATAATTTAACAATGATCTATGGCTGGATTATTAAAATATCTCAAATTTAGAACATGAACACTCCTTTTCTACATGATTTCTTTAAAATAAATCATGAAAAGAAGGGTAAACCATGTTAAATTAAAACCTTCTTTTAACCATTGATTTGATGTTTAGAGTTTATAAAAATCTTGTTTTAGTTTGATAAAAATATGATCAAAACTAAAAAGACAAACAACTTCAAAATTGAAATCCAAGTTGTAGCTCGGTAGCTCTAGTTATCAGCCCTGCAGTGTTGGATATTCGAATTGAGGAAGACTGGGCCCAACACCACGACGTCCAAGGCCAAGGCTGCTTGCACGACGACATTCACTTAAAGTAAAATTGCATATGGTCCAATGCCACGGGCCTTGTACTGCTTGTGATGAACGCTGCGACCTCACCTATTTGGAAACCCTATTCAGACCACAACACCGCAACACTCATGACCATTGCCATAGCGCTCAAACCCTAACCCGATTATACGTGTTTTACTCATATTGTCACTTCATGTATGCTATGTTTATGAGTATTTGATCATTGTAGGATGCGTGTATGATGATGATAGCATGTTAATGGTATTGGTAATGTATTGTATAGATTCATCAACATCATGCATTTCTTGTCATTGCATATAGTTATAGGTCCAAGTATGGATTGTAATTCATATTAATTATCATTCAGAATATGAGCGGTTCGCATAGCTAAGATTCAAAGATCTTCAAGAAGTTTATCGGGTCCGTGTTTAGCCATTTTTAGGGAGTTTTCAATTTTATATGATTAATCAAATATTGTATCCATTTATATGCCAGTTAATTTAACATGTCACATATTATTATATTTAAGGTATGTATCGAGACACTAGTTTTTAGTTTTACTTATGGTACCAAGGTTCACCCAGTTCTAACTGTTTCAATAGATGTGATATGACAGAGGATACAATGCATCTTCCTTAAGCAAAGGTTGTTACCCTAGCAACCCAGACCACTATCTTGATAGTACACCTGATCAGTTATAGTTATTATATGGGTTATATAAATGGCTACCACATCTCTAGAGGAGTTCAAATACAAAATCTCACCAGCACACCTAGCTAGGTGCAAAACACTTAGTTTTCCGCATCAAAACCCCCTATACACATGTACAGAAGAACACCTATAGCTAGTATCATGTGTTTCTGAAATGTTGTGTTTTTAACTACTAAGGTACGACCCATAGGAGTCAAATGTCTATAGCTACTTCTGAAAGGACTTAACTAGTTTGATGAAAGGACATGACTAGTCAATACCTAGGTTGATGAAAGTACTTAAGTAGTTTTAATCCAGTTTTCCCGAAGTCTAAAAGAGCCGACTTCAATGACGTCAAAAAGGCTAAGGACTTTGTCATTTTTTTACTTATTTATCCTCTTTAATATATGAAAACTTTTCTTGCTTCATAATTTTATGTTCTAACTTAACATTTGCCACACTTATCTGGCAAAAGAATTTTTAAATCGCGATGGTGCTTGTCCTGTAACTCTTCAAGTAGAGTTCATCGTTAAACAAATAAAAAAAGATTTGGAGTCCATGAGAAGTTTTTCTGGTCAGAAGCCCCAAGTCTAAAACATTTAATACGAGCCGCTAGATTACATCAATGAACGAGATTATTTACACTTCAAAATCAATTGGATGCCTTCCATGATTTCTGGACTAGCTTGAATTAAAAATTGTAGCTCTAGTTAAAACCCCATAAATGGATACTGAACACCCTTTATGAATACTGATGTTTAGTATCAACTGATAAGAATAAGGTTTAAATCCGTAAACAAAAATGCAAATTTATCTCTTTCCAGTTAGCTCTACTTTCTTGCTGTTATATCCAACTTCTATTTTGCCCTACTCTCTGGCGCTTTCCAAATCGATGTCTTGGCAATAATTTCACATGGTATCAGTCGCCGGCACCCCTTTAGCAGGCGCGATCTTGTCCAAACCCTTGCTTCCGCCATTACAGATCTCATCAAACCCTGTCTTTGTCTCTACAACGAAGCGTTCATTCATCTCTGGAGATTCAGTTTTGCTCTGCAAATTCTCCTTTTTCGCTTGATTACTGTTTTGGGTTATATCCCTGTCTTGATCTATACTTGTGGAAATTGCTTCTATTTGAGTCTCTTGTTCGATCATTGATGTGTCGTCATTCATGGCTTCTACTGAGAATGGTACTTCACTTCGTAATGTGAACAATGTTGGTGATGGAAATCAGACTTCTGATTATCCTACTTCTCAAATGGCATCAAAAGTACCAAGATTTTCATCAGTAGGATCCTATTCTTGGCACCCTATCTTTCGGAATCATATCACTAGATTGCAGCCTTATTCATTTAGATATCCCTATCTTGTACACATGTTCCCGCCCCTTTCTTTGTTACAATTCGCCTTAATGCCTTGAACATCTTGATTTGGGAATCTCAGATTTTGAATCTAATAGAATAGCAAGGATGCCTGGGATTCATTGATGGTTCTATTGTGCAACCTTCTCCTACTATTGGTGTACAGACTGCAAACTCTGAACTCTGCCGATCAGATCCTACAGAATCTTGGATTCCAAGATTTGATGAAAATTGATAAGTTGATAAAAGGTTGGATTGCAGGCACTCTCATGGAAGAAATTTTGCGTCAAGTTGTTGGACCATATAGCAGTCGATGTCTACGGCGCGCTCAAGAACACATTCAACAAAGCAACTATGGATAGAGAGTTAACTCTAAATCATCAACTGGAGATACTTAGATGGGAAAGTTGTGATCCTCTGACTAACTACCTCAGCAAATATAAGACTATCTGTGATGAATTGGTTGATATAGGAAAACCATTGTCTGAAGATAGGTTTGGATGCTCAATGGCCTTGGTTCAAATTACCAAATGTTAACTACTATGACTCTAAGGCCTCCATTACCTAACTCAAGCTGCCCTCAATGCTTAATAATTATGAGAGTCGGATACTATTTCATGATTCCCCAGGTTCAGCTCCACAAGCTGCCTTTGAGGCAAATAAAGGTAAATCCAAGCACATTCCTCCAAAGTTCACCTCAGAAAATAGAGGTTTTGCACCTACCAAAATCACAACCAATTTGGCTTCTGAGTTAGAAAACAAGCTTACCTTGGGATGCTCTTCATCAACAAAGAATCTAATTGAATTTGTGCGAACTGAAGAAGAACTGAAAGAAGCTCTCATGCGCTTTAAATCTGCATGCCAAATCTACCACAAGCCTGGCCATTCTTCTCATTGTTGTTTCAAGGGGTTCAACAGAGATTTCAACACTCCACCACTTTAACTTGAAGAGAAGACTATGGAGTATGCTTTGAGTGTTGTTCAAGACAATCATGTCGGTATTAGTGAGTGGCTACCTGAGTCAGGTGTCTCACATGTCCAGCAACTTGAATAACTTTGATCAATATAAAATATATGATAAGTCCAACAAACTTTTAATTGGTAATGGCAAAGAATTGAGCATAGCACTTATTGGGTTTGTTACCCTTCATACCCCAGCTGGTTCATTGATCCTAAACAATTCCTTACATGTACCAATGTTACAACAAAATTTGCTTTCTATAAGTCCGTCTACAACAGATTTAACTGTACCTCTCATTTTGATGCTGAGAGCTTTGCTGAAACTAACAGAGCAAGTGGAAGAGTAATACTATCTGGAAAGCAAAAGAAGAGTTTGTATACTATGGGACTCGACAAGCAAAGTGTGTTTTTCTCAAATCGGTAAACTAAAACTTGGACTTTTTGTTGCACTATCGGCTAGGACTCTGTGCATCTGATGTTGTGAACATTTTGAAGAAGCTTGGACAGATTGAGATTTCTTCGAAAGTCTCAAATTCTCGTTTTTGTAAGAGTTGTCAGTTAGCTAAGGTAACAACTTTACCTTTTAATAATGAAGCTACTAGAGTTGATTCTCTTTTCAATAAGATTCACCGGTCCAGCTCTTGTGGTCTCTACTTAAAACTTCAGATACTATGTCACTTTTGTTGATGACTACTCTCACTGTACATGGTTCTATCTTTTATATAACAAATCAAGTTTTTATCCTATTCTCTAGAATTTAAAAAAACTGCTTAATTAACAGTTCTCCGCAAAAATTAAGTGCCGACAAACCCTCGTACAGGGGATACTTAAGTTATCACATTCCAAGCAAGAAATATTATTTGTCAAGACATGTTGTCTTGATGAAATGGGTTTTCCTTTTGCTGAAAAGAAAGTTGTGTGCCTTCCATCAACTGGATCTCAGTTCATGACTTAATTTAGATTTCTCTCCAGTAGTGCTTACTAAGCAGCCTAGTACTACTGAAACCTTTGAAAGCTAACACTGTTTAGTCCAAAACACATCTAGTTCTATTCACAGTGTTCCAGCTCCATCATCTCCTGCTACTACTGAATCAGATGTCTTAGAGGCTACTTCTTCAAGCTCAAGTATAATGAGAATACTGTCGTAGCTCCTGTTGCTCACCGAATGGTTACACAATCTAAACTAGGAATCGCGAAGCCAAACCCGAAGTATGCTCCTAACACTTCTGCTATTAAGGTTATTGAACCTTCCACAGTTAAAGAGGCTCTAGGTCATTCAGACTGGCTTAAAGATATGCAAGAGGAATTAGCTGCTCTCGATGAGAATCATACATAGGACTTAGTTGACAGAACTCCTGACATGAATGCCATAGGAACCGAGTAGGTGTTTAAGGTAAAGTACAAAGCAGACAATTCGGTGGAAAGGTTAAAAGCTAGGCGTGTAGCTCGGGGATTTAATCACCAAGTTAGACTTATATTATCTTTAATAACTGGAAAACATTGGAGTGTCCATTAAATGGAGTTAAAAATGCATTTCTCCATGGTGTACTTGAAGAACAAGTTTATGTTAATCAGCCACAAGGGTTCAAGAGTGCCAAATCACCCAATGCTATTTGCCGACTCAATAAAACACTTTATAGCCTTAAACAAGCACCTCATGTTTGGTTTGACAAGTTTAGTACTTTTATTTTCTCAAGGGTTTCACTCCGGTACAGCTGATCCCTCACAAAATGAAGTTATGGTGGCGCTTCTTTTGTATGTTGATGACATGTTAATGACTGGAAATCAATCTGTTTCGCATGATGACTTTCTGATGCAGCTCAAAAAGGAATTCGGAAACAAAGGCCCAGGACGGGTTCACTAATTCCTAGGAATTCAAGTGGAGACCATAACCTCCAAAATTTTTCTTACGCAATCAAGATGCAATGAAGGTTTTACAGAAAGCAAACCTTGTGGACTGCAAACCATTGTCCACTCCAATGGCTTCGAAACTACAAATTCCTGATTATTCTCCTCTCTTTAAGGATCCTACTTTGCACAGAAGTATAATTGGATCTCTGCAGTATTTGGTCTTCACGAGACGTGATATTGCATTTTCAGTGAATTAAGCTTTCCAACACACGCTGCATCCAACTGAGTTTCACTTCATGCAAGTCAAACGCATCTTGAGATACATAAAAGGAACGTTGTACTGTGGTCATTTTATCTTAGCTCATCCTGATTTTCAATTGTTAGCCTTTTCAGATTCAGATTAGACAGGTTATTCCACTACTAATAGGCCAACAAGAGATTTTTATACATATGTGGACACTAACTGCATTCATGGTCTGCTAAGAAACAGCCTTCGGTATCAAAGTCTAGCACCGAGGCTAAGTATAGGGCTATGGCAGTAGCTACCGTAGAACTCACGTGTTTGGGCTATTTGATCAAAGATCTTCACATTCCACAACATTCAACACCAATTCTTAACTGTGCAAACATGAGCGCTCTTCATCTCACAACCAATCCTGTGTTTCACGCACGGACAAAGCGTGTGGAGATTGATTATCATTGTGTTCACGAGCAATGTCTCTTCAAAATTTTGTTACCAAACATGTCTTTACACCTGATCAATTGGCTGATGTGTTGGCCTCCCCTCTTTTTATATAAATATGGGGTATTCCCAATCTTGAGTAATGAGAAAATTTTCTTTCCAAACACTTCTACGTCAACAACATTTAAGCAATACAAGCAACATGCAAATATAGTTATCCATCAAAACCACATGACTGAATCTTTTGTCATTTGTACTTGTTGCATCATCCAACTGTCCTAATAAATGTATTCTTTGTTAAAGTACATGAACAAAAGAATGCTCTCTTCCCTTTACTATTGCCCTTTGGAATGTTATAAGATAAATGGACTTTTTTAACTAGGCCCAACAATGGATCCATAAATAGGTAGCACTTATTGGTTAGCAAGATAGGTTGTGAATATGTGGTCCATTATTTTCTCGGTGAGTTTTGCCCGTTGGCAACTAATAAGTGGAAAGGAATCCAAATCATCCAATTGTCTTTCCCATAACTACAAAACTTATTTTTGATTCCAAAAATACCAGAGCCGACTCAACTCCATGCCTCCCAGAATCTATATAGGAGAGCACTAATAAGATCAAAAAACCAAAAAATACTACATTCCCTCAATGCCTAGTACCCCTACGATCAAGATGGACAAGTAACTACGAAACTAATCAACAAATAGGCACAAATATTAAATAATTCATGTACAAAGAAAGAAAAACTCAAGTTTGGGGAACTTACACTAACGATACAAGAATTTTAAGTGGTTTAAAATTTTTTCATTAATATTCTCTAACGATTAAATCAAACACAAAAGCTTTGAGTGAGATAGCAATTAGTAAAACAACTAGATAATTAGAGCAAGGGAATGGATAAATAAAATGATACGTACGTAAGAGACTTTTATAATGGTTCAAAACTCAATTAGTAAAACAACTAGATAATTAAAACAAGGGAATAGATAAATAAAATGATACGTAAGAGGCTTTTATAATGGTTCAAAACTCCTACTCTGGATCTGTACATTAGAAATGTGGATCGTCATTTGCTTTTTAATGCACTAATGTGTATACCTTACAATTCAAATTTCTTTGACAATGTTTCTCCTTGAGAAAAGAAGTTCTCCACTCCTATCACTCTTCCAAGTTTACACTAACGGAAGTTCCAACTAGCTCCTCTTCTAATGTCCAATGGAAGCCTTTATACGGCAATTTTTTTTTTTTCAAATTTTTAAAGTTTGTCGCAAGCTTTACTACGGGAAACCTATGACAAAAATTTGACGCGAGTTTTTTGCCATGGGGGGCCATGTCAAATATTTTAATTAATTTTTAACATAAGTCTTTTGCCACGATAGGTTGTGTCATAGTAACTACCTTAACAAAGCTCTCACAAAAACTGGTGACAAAGTCCATGACAATGTTGTTCATCTTTTGGAGGTGACAAAAGGGTTTTTCTACTAGCATGCATTATTACATGGGTCATATGGAATATCTCCCAAAATTAGTTTTACATGTAATACTTATCAAAAGAAGATATAATATGTTAATGAGAAAGTATGAAAACTCAGTGTAAACTAATAAGCTAAGTCATCTTAAAAATGGTCAACCAAAATTAAATATTTATAATCCTTCAACTAATAAACATGATCATACCTCATAGTAATAGATATAAGGCTAAGTTGTGGTTATCACATTTATCTACCATAAAAAATATCGTCCCTCAAATTCTTACATGTGGCCTGTAGCTAGCCCTAGACCATGTCTTTCTTAACTCATGGCCAATAGCCTAACTTACATCTTTAATTTAGCTCATCATCTATCGCAAAAATAAGTTGCTCTAATATCATCATAAATGACTATACTAAAGTGAAAATTAATAGGCCTAAGCCAACTTTTTAAAAATGGTTAACAAAAATTGAAGATCTATAGTCACTTCTTATATCAATAAGTATTATATATAGGACTAAGTTGAGGTTATCACAATGTGGTTATGATCTTCAACTTTTTAATTAGTTTGAAATAGATGATTAAACCTATTAATTTATATTAATTGGGTTTGACAGTTATATGTGGTATCAAAGCCAATTCAGGACCGTGTTGAATGATGATGTCAATCTTAACATATTTAAAATGTAAGATCCTTTAAAGTTAGTCACACATTTAATACTAACCGATATAAAATATAATATATTAATCAGGATATACTTATGATATTTAACTTAGTTAATCATTTATAAAGAGATACTAACCATCAACTCGCACTAATTATGTCAGACCGTTACATTATGTACCCTGAATAAAACTTCATGCACCCTTCAAAGAATTTTGTTTACCAACCTAGAAATTGTTTGCATGTGTTAAACATCAAAATCCGTATATATTGAAAAAGCATCGTCACCCGATAAAAGATAGGTGCATAAGCTTTATCGTCTGTGCATAAACATCTGATATAGTTCTAAGTTAAAAGGCGAAAAGTAATTGGAATTCAAATATACGCCTTAAAAAGGGGATGAAAATTAGCATACCCACAAAAACAGCCGACGAACTTCGGTTAGGAACAAAATATTCTGTCAAAATCAAGCCATTGGACCTGCTGTCTCTTTTCAAAGAATCAAACTGATTGATATATGCATGTTTGCCTTAAGAAGCAACAGTTAAATTAGTTTCCAATCAATCAATATCTCCTTCGGTTGTCATGAAAATAGTGTACAACGTCAGGATTATTGGCATCGAAGTTGAGCTTCTACCATTCGTACATAATTATCAGTGAGCCACTTTTATAAGGGTAACCATTCTCCGATTAGAGACACGCAGCAAAGAACTTAACTATGGCAGACATGCTATCAATATGAGTTGCTGAGAATTCTCAAAAAAAAGGTCCATTTATAAGAGCTTTTAAGATTAAAAATAGCCACCGGCTGGCATAAAATGTGGAGAAATTAATACATATATTTTTTGGACCTATTGTTTCTCTTGTACCAAAAATGTGTAGGACACGTTATTGATAAAAAAATGTAAAAACTTTTATGGTCAGATGACTAATTTCTAGACATCAATCTCTTTCTTTGCAGGGGCTTGGGGTATCGACATAAATGATCGTTGGCGGAATTGTAGAAATGGTTTGAAGCTTATATACTTAAAAATTATTAGTTTTTTACAGTGATGACATGATCAACTTGCATGTAAAAATACTCTTTTTTTCCTTCGAACTAGCACTCTGATCGACACTAGAAAAGAAGAAAAATCTGGTAAATATATGCCCAAAAAAGATGGAAAAAACTTCGGGATGTATAGATAGCAATTAATGTGTGAACGGGCGAGCCTAGAATCATGAGCAGAGCAATCAGAGAAGGGTTCAATATCGTCTACGTTAGGCAATTTTCCGAGTATATAATTAGCTTGTTCAGGGACAGGTACGTGAGCTTACCGAAAGGACCCAGACCTTTAATGAAACACTGCAGTTAGTTGAGCAAGTCTTTCATTTCAATGTTTCCTGATTACTGTTTACCCTTGAAAGCCACCAGTCAGTATACCGCAGTTCTGTACGTAAAGAGACGCATCACGCGAAGAGGGATGGAAAGCCAAGTAGGCTTGGTAAGTGAGGTGGAGAAATGCCAATATTATTGGATGTGGTCCTACTCCACTTGAACAACATGCATGTAAAATTTCCATTGTAGTCCCTATTGAATATTGGATAAGAATCCTCATCTTCCACATTATATGGGATGTGAGTAGTAAATGGTTAATTAATTTTTCTCAACCTGCCAACCGGGGTCTTTGATGAGTCTCCCACTTGTATATGTTGTACGACAAACTTGTGTCAAATTCAAAAAACAATATTCAAACATCAATGAAAGAGCCATTTTCATTATGCATTAGTTGAAGGTCAGTGACATGGACAAAGTGAGCAATATAAGATACACGAATAAGGGATTTGTTAGTTTAAAAGTCGGTTGTTTGTTAGTTAAGCCTGTAAATTCACTATAGTTGTGAGTGAGTATAAAAGGGATCAAAGAGTACTATTGTTAACATTTAAATATATATTTATCAACAAATGTTGCCTTTTTTTCAATCTCGTATTTTATAGCGGGTTTACCTTCTCATACCTCAATCCGCCATTAACATAGCTCGAGCCCGAACTTCACCATGGCTCCAATGAAATGTTGAAGATATTCCCTCCCATGAGAAAACGTTCAATCACATGGGAAATCGTAAAGACATGAAGATAAACCAAGAAGTACAAGGAATTTGATGAGAATTTAGAAAATATGAGAAGAGGATTCCAATGCTCAGAAAATAATATTTGGAGTTGACTCTTCATTTCTAACTGGTTTTCCATATCTCTGGTTTATAAATATGTGATTAGATATACGTATTTGGTGTACTTTCCCTTTCGGAAAGTTTCATGAAGTGCTCTCCTTTAGGAGAGACAGGAAAGGTTGTAGATCTAAACAGAATCATCATTGGTAGTGCATATGAGAGAAGAAAAAGAAATGTCTGTTGTGAGGTGAAAACATGACTTCGGGTTCTTCGACAAGATTAATAGTAGTTAATTTCTTTTATTTCTCTACTTTTATCTATGGTTTGTAATTGAGAGTAGTATTACTTTGTCAGGTGGAATTTTCTACATTTGGGTAGAGTTTCTATTTTTTATTGGGGTGAAGTTTTTAACACTTGAGTATAATTTGCTACAAATTTTGAGTGGAGTTTTTCACATGTATTTAGGAGAGTTTGGAGAAGTATTTTATTATATCAAGTTGAAGTGGGGATGGGTCATAATCTAAGGTGTGAGGTTGATCAATTTTTTTTTTGAGATGTATGTTATTTTCTCCATTTTTCAAGAGTTGTATCTTTCAAATCTGGTTATTGGTTTGATTTGGCTTAGGATAATTTTCTCAAATTTATTCGATACTTGATTGTAAGAGATTTTCTTAATCAAAATTAATCGAATAGGTTGGTTTTCTTTTCTCTAAATTGGAGGAAAGTTTTCATCAATTTTTTTATCTTGGTGTCTCCTATTCATCTTATATTTATTTTCATTTCATCTTGAGGGAAAATATTTTCTAGGTTGTTTTTGCTGGATTGCCTATTTCCTAATGAGTGGTATCAGAGCTCGAGCTTTGGTTCCTTTTTTTGTTTTTCTTGATTTTTTTTTTAGCCTTTTGTGTCAAGATGAAAAATGAGAAACATGTTAAGATGGTCACTTTCATGCCAGAGTCAGGGGCATAGTCATCCTTGGTCCCAGCAGCATCACCTCGTCGTGGTTGGAGAAGTTTGAACGTAATAGCCCTGCCGCTATAGCGAAGTACCGGGTGGACAATGCCCTACCTGGTCAAGTTCAAGGAGACATCGCATCTGCCACCATAACTCCCCACACTCTTCATGAGCTGAAGGACACCACCTTGCGCTTCCTCCTCTCGTGTAACACCCCAAATCCGGTTCACCCTCGTGAACCAAACCGGCATGTTACAGGCCCCGGTTA
>JAVDBV010000369.1:0-35962 GCA_032619315.1 Piper longum
GGCCTCGACGAGAGGAAGCTATCAGGGTTGTCAGCTTCACGACCGCTACTAAATGGCCTGAACGGGTTGCAACGGCGGCATAAATTGACTAGAAAAATGTCGTCATCAACTACGACTGAGGTGGCGCCGGTGGCAATTGTGCGTATGGATTGATAACCACCTATGAGGTGGTCACAGCCGTAATGATACGGTGCCCAAGGACAAGCCCGAAACTCGTCGGCGGCAAGCCGAAGTGGCGGCAATGAGGGTGTAAATCCTCAAAATTGTGGGATATATTCGAAATGTAAATAAGAGAAAACTAGGGCTGACGTGGATGGCTCATATCTTGCCACGTGGAATGATATGAACATCTGACAACTCGTGGTCTAGTGGAGCCCAACTGTAGGTGCTTGCAATATCCATACGGACGAAAAGCTTGAATCAAGACCGTCCGAAGTCGAAACTGACTCGAGTCGTAAAATTGACTATACGGGCGAGAATCGAGGCAAGAAAGGTAAATGACCCTTGAAACCCTAAACGAAATCTAGTTGGGCCCACGGGGCACAATCCGATAGTCTGAAATCCATATGTTGCATGCAATGAGATATCTTGAAAATCTCAAACTGATGCTAAATGCTGCAACAGCCAAGATGAAGGCCAAAAATCCGAGCTAACTCATAAAAATCATATGTATACCTCATGTATACACTGATAACTCAAGCTCTACTCCATCATAATAGAGACTATCATATACATATCAAGCATACTCAACCTCTATAACATGCTCACATAGGCATTTAGACCTCATACTCATATTGTGAAAATTAGTCTCGCTCAAGCTCACTCGAACCGACTCGATACTAACGCGAATTAGGTTTTACATGGTAAGACTAATATTCATAAGTAAATATAATACAAACAATAACAAGAAATCATGTAAACATTCATCATACATGATAAACATATAACTAAAAATAAATAAACAATAATGAATAAATAAAAAAATAAAAATAGTCATAACATTAAAATATGCTAAATAAATATACATCTAAAATAATCTGGTGGGTCTCGAATTACCGAAATCGTCACAAAATGACTGAAAATGGGCTTAAAATGAGCTGAACTATACCGAACCGAGCTTAACCAGGCCAAATTGGGCTAAGTCAACATGGTCTGGCTTAAATAAATTGCTTAGCTGATCTAGACAGATGGACACAGACACGGATTCAGGCTAGCGGACTCGGGCATGACCAGGCAGGCACGAACGCGAGCCGGCGGATGCAAGCACAGATAAACAGACCGAACGGGGCGGCCGATGCCCGCCACCTTAAAATGCCTACAGTGGTCTCAAAAGATCATTCGTCAAGTGAAGAAATTATCTGGGTTGTTGGTCGGCGGTGTCCGGCCGGTGACTTGCCAGAAAACGGCCTAAAACCATTGAAAATGCCATCGGCCAAGTGCAAATTGCTAGCGGTGATCACGATCACGACCACGACAGAGGTCGGTGTCAGTCTCTATTGGAAGATCATGGTGAGCGGAAGCTATTGGGGTGACCGGCTTCATTGGAGGACACTTGCCGATGTTGGAAAATGACCACAATTGTGGCGGCAACAACGAAATTTTGCTTCAAAAATGTCATTGCCGGCAGCGACTATGGCGGCGCCGGTGGTTGTAAGTGGTAATAATGGAAAGCTGGCCTCAAGTTGGTTATAGGGATGCTGGTTCAATGGCCGGAGACGAGGCAGAGAATTGCCGGCGATGAGCCAAAGTGGCGGCAGGCTAAGGGTGTTGAATGCTAGGGTCACTAGAAATCAACCACAATCATGGGAAGGTCAGTAAAAATCAAATGGAGAATGCTAGGGCTGATGTGCATGGTTTAGATCTTTCACCGTGGCACAATCTGAATGTTTAACAACCCGCTCTCTAGTGGGACACACCTATGGGTATATGGAATATACATATGGACGGAAAGCTTGAATCGAGACCAGCTAAAGTCAAAATTGACTCGAGTCCTAAAAGTGACTCTATAGGCGGGAATTATGACAAGAAATCTAAAGCGGCCTTGAACCCTAAACTCAATCGGGTGAAAATCTACGACTCAATCAAGTTGGGTCCATAGGGGCACAATTTGGTGATCCAAAATCCCCATGATGAATGCAAATGAGATACGCTGAAAATCCCAAACGAATACTAAACGCTACAACGGCATAAATCTAGCCCTCTCATACAAATCTTCTATATAACTATTATGGTAAGATTTGATTTATCAGTGGGAAAGGACTATATATCTTCAACCATGGTTAACCACTTTTTAAGAGATAAATTAGATCCATTTTGTTGCACTTTGGGTGGGGTTGTTATCAGTGATATCAAAGTAAATTGGTTCCATTTTAGATGGGGCATTGGACAAGGGATGTTAGTTAGATAGTTGGTCATGGGACAAAGAAAGATGTGGACCGGGGCTAATAATGGGCCAAGTGTAAGAATTTTGAGGACAAAATTTCCTCAGGTGAGTGAATTATGACAACCCTCAACTTAGTCCTACATCAAATGCTTAATGGAGATTAAATTCATTAGTAAGAATGTACTATAGACCTTCAACTTTAGCTAACCACTTTTTAAAAGATGACTTAGACCTATTATTTTGCACTTTGGGTTAGGTCATTATAAAAATGATTCTAGGATATTTCAAAGTTCTAAAAGAGGTGAACCCTCACTCTAACAAAGAGGTTACTTTATTTCATATGCATGAGCAAGTTATTAACTTAGGTTTCAATGATTGGATTAGGTAACATATTATCGATGTCATGATGGAGAAGTATAAAGCACGGGTCATGGTTACCTATTTCATATACCCTTAATTGCAACTAAACGATCACAAAATATTATTTAAATGCTAGAACATCATACCCTAATAATTGGTCTTCATATGGACTCTTCACTCGGTAAGACCCATTAGCTCCAGCAGTCTATATTACTTCTACAAACCACACCGCTACAAAACAAGGGTTTTGTGTGCCTGGTGTTACTCCTCATTAGATCCAGGACATTAAGGCTTTTAAGCAAATCACAAAGACTTATTAATACTGCCCCATAGTTAACTCCCTACAAGGCAAGTGGTTAGGAAGATAGCAACACACATGTTGAAAAAACACGGCCAGCAGCTAACATCAAAACATACCAACAATAAGTTCGGGACAAGCCTTCATTTGAGTTACAATACTTAAGTCTCCCAAAAAGAGTTGAGAAGAACAAATACATAAAGCCACAAAACAAGCCAGACATCTCCCGCCTTGCCATGAGCCATTAGAGCCTCTAGCCTAAGCTGGCTAATGCCCGATAAACTCACCTACATAATAAAACCACGTCAGTAATTAAAAGATCACTGAGTTCGAAGGAAACTAGTAAATTAATCAAACTGATAGATATATAACTTAGCATCCACGAAATTAGTAAGACTACCAAAAAATTTCTGAAAAGGTGAATAAGCATAGGTTAGGCGACCTACACACTCTCGAAAAAATAAATCGGCATGAAACACAATATTAAACATATACATACAACATACAAGCTTTACCTTCACGTCATGCTCCAATACTCCCGCCCGCCATGATACTCAAATGGCAAAGTTCAAGTGGTTAGTGCCACAAATTCTGAAAATGTGCTACGTTACATAGTACCTTTATAACTGCACTACTCAGAGGTGGGAGGTGTACTAGTACGGTCTTCGTATCTCCAAACTCTCTCAACGTAAAAACAAAACCCACATATTCATATGCTTATAAGGATTAGAAAGGGATTTCATAATATACATTATTGGGGCTTATCAATTTGAAAGCTCAACAAGGGATCTAACCTTGAGATTTTATTAAACATCGAAAAAATTGCAACTAAATGACCCAAGTCTTAGTGGGGTTCAATAAAGCTCTACTAATGCCTTCTTTATGGGAAAACTACAATAAATCCCCCTCATGGAATCAAGTAGAGACACAAGCATAGGGATTCTGAAGGACCTAGTGAGTAGAGGTCCATGACATGGCTCAAAGCTCACTCTGTGCATCCAAAAATGAAATGCAACTAATTAAACTCTAAGCAACTACATACACTGAGGCAAAGCCTCAAATCATGTATTACACAAGATTAGACTTAAACATCATTCTTAAACTACATAATCGCACTATAATTAATATTAGGTTTATTAAATAAGATTAAGAAGGTTTAGCAGTTTACTAGGGATTTTTTAAGCTAAACCCTAATTATACCCTAATCTAGAAATTCTAGACCTGCCAAAGTTAGCCAAATTTCTACCAATCTAAACGAACTCAGAATGGGCTGAAAATTGATGGGCTCTCCTAATGGGCTAAGGTGCAACCTTAATTTTTATAGTCGGATAGATCTATGTTAGGTTTCTAGCTCCACTAATCTAAATAATAGTTTTTGTATTCAATGGGTTTAGCTACATACTAAACTTATTGGGCATAGTTCGTGAGCTTCTAGTTGAGTAAAAATCTTAGGAAAAATGCTACGGACTCCTACACGTTGGGCTTGAATCCTATAAAAGATGGAGTATAATTTTGATCTACAAAAGGCTAGATAAATTTGGAACTTTGGGTCATTATCACTAGAATTTCTTGATTATGTTGACATTTGTTATGAAGAAAACTCCTAACAGGCCTTTTAGGTGCTCAAATGCTCTAAAATTTGACATGGTTAAAGTAAGGGAAACACTAGAAAAAATTTCAGTAAATGTTTTCACTCGAACACTCTATGATCAAATTTTTTAAAGGGAAGACCAAGATCAGGGTTAAACCTTGCTTCTCTGCACATCTGAGAAAAGAGCTTATTCAACAATCAAAACAAGCTCAGAAAAATCTCAAATTTGGTAGCTTTGAATCAAATAATTAGCAAAGCATTACTTAATTTTACCGGGATTTTAACAAGTTCCCTTCTAGTTAATTTTACTTAACCAAATATTACCATTATCACTGTTTGAAATAGAACAGTGAGCATAGTTAATAATTACTCATGTTGTTCATGCCCTTAATGGCATCCATTTAGTGAGAAATTTTAGGAGTGTTAGGCTAACACCCAAATATACTTCATATCAAAAGAATAACAGCAACAAGCATCACCTCAACATTCAATAAATCAAATTACATGCATCACATATCTGCAATAATTATAGAGAAATTTAAACTTGGCATTTCAACATCTAATACAACACAAAATGAGTATGGAGCATAGGCAAAATGTACATGCGTGTAAAGCTATGAAAGTCTGGAGTAATATTCATCAAAAAATCAAAATTTTCTGATATCAAATGTGCTCTACATGCCAGATTTAAGCATGTATGGTCAAAACAAATCATATACAAGTGCATGCAAGCTTGTATAAGGCATAACACATGACATACATACAAGAAATGCTTCAAACAAAAACTAAAACAAACTATACATCCTAAGCTACAATCTACAGCAAGAAAACCTCAAAACACAACACATGCAACACCAAACAAGCCAAGGAAATGAAAGAGGAAGGGAGAAAGGCACATACCAAGCAAGGGATGCAAGAAAATCAAGGAAGAAGAGCTCCAAAGCCTAGTTGAGGAAAGGAGCCTTGGAGAGCAGTTGTAGTTGTCCAAGAAGGAGGACAAGAAGTTTTGTGGAGTAGAGGGGCAAAGAAGAAGTGAAAATAGTTTAGGGTTGGAGTTCTTATAGAAAAGGTAAAATGGGCAGGTGAAAGGTTGTCTGGAAGGCACAAGTGCGCTAGCCTTGACAACCACCAAGCCAACCAATGAAAATTGCTGCCCACCTAAAAAGTCAGAGGGTGAAGGTGTCGGGCAAGCGCAATGGCACTGGCTGCTGGCTCAAAGGCGCTAGCCTAGCGAAAATGCACTAGCATAGAAAAAGAAAAGCGTGGAAAAAATAAAAAATGAAATACATCACTAGTGTAAGGTTGATGTGGCAACATCTTGGTATCCATGGTCTAAATTTGAGAGCCAAATTAAAACATTTGTTGGGCGTAAAGACACTGGTCTGATGCCTTTGCCCAACCCTTTTTTGCTTCATTTAGGATTTTTTCGCCGGACACACGTGCAGCAAGCCAAACACAATACATGATATGCAACTAGACATAGTGGGACATTGTCCTAGGGTCTATCTACCAAACTTAACACCCAAAAGGAAATGAAAAAGTCGGGACCACCAATTGCCCGCCAAAGTGTCTCTAAAACCGGGGCAACTAGCGTCGAGGCGAGCAAGTACAAACATACATCCTTATAACATATTACAGGTTAACAAACGCCGATCAGAAGCTACTCAGCTCGGTTCACAAATGAACCAGCACAAAACAACGGGACAAATGGTTTGGCTTTTCAATGTCACATCAAAAATAAACAGAAAAGTTAAGAAAATAGAGTACCTCGTACAAGTAAACAGTGCAAGCGAGGAGGAGAATGATCTAGAGATGCACATGTAGTGGGCAATGCGTGGAGAGGCAAAGGACAAGGTGGAGGAGGTGGAGGAGGTGGAGGAGGAGGGAGGAGGAGGGAGAGTTGGTTGGCGGGTTTTAGAGATTCCACAATCCCGCACAGTGCCTTGACATTGGGGGAGTCAGTGCCGCCACATTGGCATGGCCTGGAACCCACGCAATGCTCCTGGACAGTGCCACGGCTTCGGTAAGGGAGCATTGTGGCATTCTAAATACCAAAAATACTCTCACATACGATCAGCATCGTGGCCTTGGCACGACAATACCGTGGCGCTAAGCACCTAAACGCAAAGTAAAGGACGAAAATGAAAAAAATTCGAGCAAATCAAATAGGGCTGGCTAGGCTAAGCTCTAGGGCTCATCTACTCCATGAATACCAAACTAGGCAACCAAAAACTCTAATCTACTGCTAAACCAACACCCGTGTGAAACCTACGTAAGCACAGCCCAAAGCTACTAATTTACAAACACGAGAAGGAACTATAGACTGCCAATGACCACATCACGTGAGCCTTAGCTCCTAAAGGTATAACATGCGGGCCTTGGGTCCCAAAACTACAAAATGTAAAGCACAAGCCTCAGTTGCTAGTGTTCAACTCGATGTATCTAATAGCGGTTACAACCATCACCTTGGCCAAACATACCAACATATAACATAATCTTTATAGTATATTTATAATGATCCGTCATTTTACACAATATTGTGGGCTTATTTGGCCATATGTTACTAAAAAATATAACTAATTAACCTGCCCTTATTAGATCGGATGTTACTTAAATACTACATAATTTTTATTAAAATAATAAGTCTAACTCATTAAAATAATCGTCTCACAGTCTTTAACCGTTTCCCATATCCACATTTATAACACAATAGAGTAAAAAAGAAGTCTCCTTATTATCCATTCGCCACCTAAGTTGGTAGAAGAACCACCCAGTCATCTCTTAGTATTTAGTTCCAGCTGTTAACATGCGGAGGCAATTCCACATTAGTGATTAAAACACTAAGCCGTATAATTAAACATAACAAGTCCATAAACTCCCTATCATTATCTATATTATTGGCTGATGATTCTGTCTACCATGTCCATTAGTTGGCTGATGGGTCAGTCCACCATGTCCATCTATTGGCTGATAGGTTAGTCCATCATGTCCATTACCGGCTAGCGAGTCCAATCCGCCATACCCGTTATCGGCTAGTGAGTCCAATCCACCATGTCCGTAATTAGCTGGCGAGTCCAATCTGTCATGTCCAATTTATTGGTGATGAGTCCAATCCACCATGTCTGTAATTGGATGGCGAGTCCAATCTGACATGTCCAATTTATTAGTTGATGGGTTAGTCCATCATGTCAATTACCGGCTGGCGAGTCCAATCTACCATGTCCGTTATCAGCTGGTGAGTTCAATCCACTATATCTGTAATTTGCTGGCGAGTCCAATTTGCCATGTCCAATTTATTGGCTGATGGGTCAGTCCTTCATGTCCATTACCGGATAGTGATTTCAATCCGCCATCTTCGTTATCGGCTGGTGAGTCTAATCCACCATGTTCATAATTAGCTAGCAAGTCCAATCTACCATGTCCAATTTATTGTATTATGGGTTGTCAAGTCCATTCTGACATGTCCATTATTAGATTATAAAGGACGCACCCGTGTCGGACTGAGTCAATTCCTTGACCCCAGTTGCACTCGGTGCATGGTAGTCGAATCTGGACTCATGCCGATCAGGCTGTCCACAAGGGAAAATACAGTATTTTAAATAATTATACAGACCTGGTTAGCTTGTACGTAATCCCGCAACCTACATTGAAACCCATTACTAAATAAAATACTAATGCCCCTATATGATGCACACTTGTGGTGTGTGCTCATATCATTAATACATTCAAATATAAATAAAAAAATGCTAACAATATAGAAATAAACAAGTGGCACACAAATCAAGACATGATAGTAATAATTAATTAATTTATAAATAATCAAGGAATACATTCATACATAATTAGATAAATAATAAATAGGTGAACATAATAATACTCTAATAATAAAATAATAATATAATCATATTATATAAATACCCGGGCTAAACACGAGTAAATATCATATATATATTCATGTTCGTAAGCATATGATTAATTAAATAATTAAATAAATAATAAATAATAATTCAATAAATAAGTAACAAGTATTCAATATTCATTAATCATAAATAATAATAATATCATATTTATACAATACAAGAATACATAATTAAATACAAACAAATAATAATATACAAGCGAACATAAAAAAAGATAAATAAATAAATAACTAAATAAATAAACAATTTAATAAACATAAAAAAATTAATAGTAATAAATAACAATAATATTAATTACAACAAATAATCATATAAACATTCACCATATACGATAAACACATAAATAAAAATAAATAAATAAATAAAAATAATGATTAAATAAATAAATAAAACAATAATTAAAGAAAAATAATTATATCATCCAATCATGCTAAATCATGTGAATATGTATCTAAACTAATGGAAAGGTTCTCAAATTACCAAAGACGGTCGAGAAACGGGTGAATACAAGTTGAACCAAACCGAACCATGTTGAACCAGACCAACCCAAATGGTCTGAACCTACCTGGCTAGAAAATGGGTTGAATTGGCTGGGCGACCTGAACTAGACATGGTCTGACGGACGAGAGAATGACTAGTCGAATGTGAACGTGGACATGCAGACCCGAAAACGGGCACATGGACCCGAGTACCAGTAGCGGGTAAACGGGCAAAACGGGGCCAGAAAATGACGATGGCAGGGCGGTTGGTAACGATCGGCAGAGGTACTGGTGGTAACGATCGGCAGGGTCCGGCCACGGGTTGATCGAAAATCGGCCGTAACTTTGAGAAGTCGTCATCGTTGATGGCGGCATCGCTGGCGGCGATCACGGCCACGTCGATGGTCATGAATGGTCTCAAAATGTAAATCTGGACGAGTGGAAGCCATTGGGATAGTCAGAGGGCCGGTGGTGGCTCGTCGACGCCATAAAATAGCCCAAAAGCTGGCGGGGGCGGCGTAAATCGGCTCCTAAAACTCTGTCATAGGGAGCGACTGCGACGGTTCCAATGGTTATGAGAGGTACGACTGGAAAGCTAGCCGCGAGGCGGTCAAGGGGGTGACGGTGTAGTGGCCAGGGGTGAGTGAAGACTAGCCAATGGCGGCGGTGTTAACTCAATCAAAATCGTGGGAGATTTAGATTGGGAAAATAATATATTGCACCTAGGGTAGAGGTGGATAGCTAGGGTATGTGAAAAATACCCCAACACTTAGTCGAGTAAACGGGTAACTGGTATGGTTCACTTAACCAAATAATTAATAATTAATCGGGTAGCGGGTAAATAATTTAAATAGAAATATTAATTTTCCAACGTCCAATCATACCACGTTGAATATTTATTATTATTATTTTCCTGGTCTTCACAACATTGGTGGTCAAACCAGGCTGGGTAACATATTACTCGCGCTTGTACACTCCCTTGTACAGAGGTCTAGCATTTGTATGGCATGACTCCAAGGTATTAGACCGTTGCTTGTTGCCACAAGCATGGCGGATGGCATGTAAGGGGTTAGTGTTGCTAGTTTCTCCGGCTTGGTGGACAGCTTGTAGAAGAATGTTGTTTGTAGGTATAAGGATGTTTGACATAGTGAAGCTAGAATACCTACCCTCTTGACATAGAGAGCAGTAAGAATTTCGTACCCCAATAAAACTCCCTTGATTCAATAGTGTTTGATTTCCTTTCCTTATACTTTTTACTATGCTAATTTGATTGATGGTTTGTTAATTTCCATAGCATTCTATGTGTTTGGTTATTTGTCATATAAAATACTTATATTTAACAAGTTCGCTTAAGTGATTTGTTTGAGTTCACAGCAAACCTACAGGGCTAGGAGTTCCAGAGATTGGAGAGGTGCAGCTTGCAGCGTTGTAGGTGGTTGAGGTTAGTGAGGAGAGGGCTACTCGTGTTATGGAGGTGGTATGCAGTAATTCGGGTGCTCAGTTGGGTGAGTTTCTAAGTTTGGTGTCGGAAACCCTAGCTGGAATGTTTTCTTCCAAGCAGCTTGGTGGGAGTTGCGATGGCTTGGTAGTGAATGACAAGGACCCAGCCCGGGTGTCAGTGGAGATACCTAGAGGACTGGAGGAGTCCGTTGGGCGAGTTGGCAAGGAGTGTGTGGTCTAGTAGAGTGGTGTGGATATGCTGGAGATTGATAGCATAATCCGAATTGGGAGTTCCTTGAAGGTTTCCGACGACTTCAAGAATAACTTCGGGGATTGCAAGAGTGAGTTGCTGCATGCGGGCATGGGTAAGCTCTATATCTGTGTTCGGGGAGCAAGTCAATATTCCATGCAGGTGACATGGGACATTCGGGTGAAGAATGCTCACTACCATTAGTTGAAGTTACTAACTGATGATGATACACCAGGAGAACCATTGTATCAAGGGTATCACTTGATAGAGATGGGGTGTCGACAGAAGATCAGCTTCTTCCCTGTGTGGGAAAGACTGTTTGTGCTGAACATGGTCTGTATGTCTAGAACCTTCATGGGGTATCCACAACCGTGTTCGACCAAGGTTGCTACAGATCGGGTACGAGCTGATAGAGTAAGTGCTAAATCTGGAGTTACGGTTTCACTTACGGTGTTTGGTTTGCAAGGAGGCAAATCAATCTTCTCTTATCCCACTTGTCTAGAGAGACAGCCACTAGATGAGGTGAGTTCGTGTTGGGCAGATTTCCAGCAGTGCTTTACATGAAGGAGAAGAATCAGGGTCGAGATGCTTTGAGCCGGCAATTCCTTGAACCACGGGGAGTTGTGTGTTCGAGTTGGAGTCGAAATAGGGCGGTTGGAGCATGGATTCGATGGGAGTGTGTAGGTGTACATGCAAGGTCTCAGGCATACGACATCAGGAATGATGCAATAGGGGAGCTAGAACCACAAGGTAACAAGTCTATGGTACATAGAGCGGGGAAGTTGCTATAGTATCATGGTGACATACAGTGGGGAAGAATCAAGTCCGAGTTCTTGTTGGTGGAGAGAGGGACAGACCTTCCTTCCGATGAGGACATCAGCTCTCATTGGTGGGGGAGGATGTTACAGACCTGATTCATGGGCGTCGCCAGATGCTAGGATTTGGGTGTTGTTCCTAGTAGTCCAGCATCCATGAGGGGGTAGTAGTGGTTATCCAAGTGGTGGAAACAACATACCGAGGATGATTCGTGTTTAGTTGCAGGTGACAACCGAGGTGCCGATGATGGGTGCTGGAGGTAGAGTAGCGGGTGCCGAAGTACCAAGCATGATGCTGCTTGACGCACCGAGCGACCTCATGACGGGAAGTCCATAGCATGAGGGGTTGATGCTAGCTGGGACGTTGCTACCGAGCATGTATCGGGAGTGACTGGGAGTACTCGGAGCAGATGCTGAAGTACCGAGCATCATGACCGAGCGTGCAGCAAGTAACGGATCGTGACCGAGCATCAGGCGCTACCAGGTGAGTAGCGTGATCGTGCGTCGGGCGCTACCGCTTGACGGGACTGATCGAGGGCGCATGGTACCGAGCGTCGGTTGTGACCGATAGCGTACGGGGCATCGGGTGTGATCGATGCTATGTGCGGGCATGCATGACGGGTTATCGTGTGTGATTGGCGCCTTGCGGGGGGGCATGCATGATGCATGGATGGGATTGATCATGGTAGTGCAAGCACGTGCGGGGACCAAGTGGATGCTAGTGTATGGTGCGAATAAGCTGTCGAACGCTGGGACAAGTCAAGTGCTGATTAGGGTCGAGCCTGTGAAGGTGAAATAGGCATGTTCCTATTTTGTAGAGATTGCTGCTGGGATCCGATGGATCAGCTAGGCCACCAACAGGTTGGTGGAAGTTTGTTACCTGATTGGATCACGACTTTGGAGAAGATCATGATCGGATATTTGCAACTAACTCCTAGGGATAAACATATGGCTGTGTGTATAATCTTGGACGTGGGGATAAGGACGCGGTGGATCTTTGCTTGATCTTTTGGAGATAAAGATGCTGGACATTGTTGTTTATCTGGAACTAGGGGATAAGCTAGAGTACATATACACGAATTGAAATAGAAGGATGAACTTCTTCTAGAATTAGAGAAGGATGTGACTCGCTTCAGGAATTGAGCGATTCTTCTAGAATTGAGAGGAGCCAATTGTGGGGCAGACTCTTGGTGGAAGAGGACAAGCAATTGGTGGAGCAGCGTGTGATGGGATGGATTTGCGGAAGACACTGAAGTTTACTGCAGACAAACCTTCGTGGTGAAGAGCTGGGAACTTCGAGTTGCTGGGCATTGTCTACCGAGGTTTATCCAGGTACACATTTGTGGTTTTACAACCTAGTGCTATTCCAGTATTGCATGTATTCAAGTTGATCTGCTGGAGACGACTTGAGGGTTGTGGTAATTCCAGCGTTGTGAGTTCCATTGTAGTGGGTACATTGGGGCGAGGCTGTGGGGCTGTCCACAAGCCAAGCAAGTACTTGAGAGAGGAGTCGAGTGCTTGTAATTTCCTTGTATTGGTTTTATAATATAAGGTTGGGAAGTGTTTTTCCTGTATCTATGGTCTTGCTTGCTGGCTAGCGTCATAAGACAGGGAACTTTAGAACTAGGTCGGGTCGAAGTTTGCAAGGCATTGATTGTGGTAACTGGTTGTTGAGATGAGCAAGGGGCAGACGGCACAAACCAGTCCAAATAGCACTATCGTGTAGCAGTATTTGTTGGCGGTGATCGAGTGGTGATCGAGCGAGTGCTGGTTGGCGCTAGTGTGTAGCAGCATTGAGGTGATTGTTACTGATATTGCTGATTGGTAAACCTCGTGGTCTTGAGTTGTGGCCTAACACAAGTGTTGGTGGTTTGGTGTTTTGCTTCTGGGATTTGATTTATACTGCATAATTGACTTGAGGCTAAGTGTTTCTGTGGTAGAAATACAGTGCACAGGTCTGACTTGGGGTGAAAATTTTAGTCCTTGAAGTGTACCTGTGACACTAGGCAACTAAAAACTCTAATCTACTGCTAAACCAACACCTGTGTGAAGCCTACGTAAACACAGCCCAAAGCTACTAATTTACAAACACATAGAGAAGGAACCATAGACTGCCAATGACAACATAAAGTGAGCCTTAGCTCCTAAAGCTATAACATACGGGCCTTGGGTCCCTAAACTACAAAATGTAAAGCACAAGCATCAGTTGTTAGCATTCAACCAGATGTATCTAACAGCGGTTACAACCATCACCTTGGCCAAACAAAACAACATACAACATAAACTTTGTAGTACATTTTTAAAGACAGTGAAAAAAAATTTATATATATTCGACTCGGTCGGGGAATGATCGAATGTTGGAAAATTATAATGATTAATTATATTATATTCTCTACCCGGTTAAATATTATATATTTGTTTCTTTAGCCGGTTACCTGGCTAAATGAAATACGGGTTCACATACCCCAGCTGTCCACCTCACTATATAATTTTCCCAATCTAGATCTCCCCCGATTTTCATTGAGTTAATGCTGCCGGCGAGTCTCCCCCATGACTGTCTCGCGGCCAGCTTTCCAGTCGTACCTCTCACGACCACCGGAACCGTCGCAGTCACAGCCTACGACGGAGTTTTTGGAGCCAGTTTACGCCACCGTCACTGTTTGGGCTATTTTCTGGTGTCGGCGAGCCACCACCAGCCAATTCGACCACCCCAATGGCTTCCACTCATCTAGGTCTACATTTTAAGACTACCTAAGACCATCGTCGTGGCCGTGATTGCCACTAGCAACGCCACCACCAACGACGATGACTTCTCACCGTTACGGCTGATTTTCGGCCGCCAACTACGATGACTTCACCACCAGTACCTTTGCCGTCACGTCCTCTTTCGATCGCAAACGACAGCGCCACCAACCGCACTACCATCGACACTCTCCAGCGACTAGCACCGCCGCCACCGTTCAGCCTATATACCCGTCCGTCTGCCCATTTCTACGTCCGCTTGTCCACGTCACATCCGACTGGTCATTCCCTAGTCTGTCAGACTATGTCCATGTTCTTGTCCATAAACCTACCTGACCCAACCCAACATTTGGTTCAGCCCATCCGGTTGGTCTGGCTCAGCTTGGTTCGGTCTAGTTCAGTTCGTATTCAGTCGTTTCTCGATTGTTTTTAGTAATTCGAAAACCTTTACATTAGTTTAGATGCACATTCACATTGTTTAGTTAATCACATGCTTCCTAACACGAGTATATATATAATATTTACTTGTGTTTAGCCGTGTATTTATATACTATGATTATATTATTATTTTGTAATTAAAATATTATTTATGCTCATCTATTTATTATTTATCTAATTATGTATGAGTGTATTCTTTGATTATTTACAAATTAATTAATTATCATTATAATGTCTTGATTTGCTTGTCACTTTCTAGGGTTGTTAGCATTGTTTTATTTCTTTTTATCTATTGATGATATGGGCACACACCACGAACATGCATCATATAGAGACCTTAGTATTTTATCTAACAATAGATTTTGATGTAGGTTATGCGGGTTAAACTCATCAACTTAAGACGCAGGGCTCCACTCATCTAAATTAGTTTTCCATCTCATTTTTGGTATACCAGTCAACCTTCCAGATCTATATAATCATTTAAAATGTTATATTTTCCCTTGTGGGCAGTCTGGTCGGCATAAGCCTAGATTCTACCACTAAGCCTCAAGTGCAACCGGGGTCGAGGAATTGACTCAGTCTGACATGAGGACGCACCCTTCATAATCTCAGAATGGACATATAAGAATGGACCTGACAGCCCATACGCTCTAAATGGACATGTCAGAATGAACCTGACAGCCCATAATCTCATATTGGATATGTCAGAATGAACCTGACACCCAATAATGGACATGCCAGAATAAACAAACCTGATAGCTAGTAACGGACATGTCAAAATGGACCTGACAGCCGAATAATGTCAGAATGGACCTAACAGCTGGACATGTCAGAATGGACCTTACAGCCAGTAACGGACATGTTAAAATGAACCTGACAGCTAGTAACGAACATGTCAGAATGAACCTTACAGCCAATAACGGACATGTTAGAATGAACCTGACAGCCAATAACAGACATGTCAGAATGGACCTGACAACCAATAACGGACATGTCAGAATGGACCTGGCAGCCCAATAATGTCAGACCTGAAAGCCCAATAATGTAAGAATGGACATGACAGCCAAATAATGTCAGAATGGACCTAATACCTGAACATGTCAGAATGGACCTGACAGTCAGTAACGGACATGTCAGAATGGGCCTGACAGCAAATAACGGACATGTCAAAATGAACAAACCTGACAGCCAGTAACGGACATGTCAGAATGGACCTGACAGCTGGACATGTTAGAATGGACCTGACAGCTACTAACGGACATGTCAGAATGAACCTAACAGCTAATAACGAACATCTCACAATGAACAAACCTGACAAATAGTAACGAACATGTCAGAATGGACCTAATAGCTCAATAATGTCAGAATGGACCTAACAGCTGGACATGTTAGAATGGACCTGACAACTAGTAACGGACATGTCAAAATGAACCTGACAGCCAGTAACGGACATGTCAGAATGAACCTTACAGCTAATAACAGACATGTTAGAATGAACCTGACAGCAGTAACAGACATGTCAGAATGGACCCGATAGCCAATAACAGACATGTAAGAATGGACCTGACAACCCAATAATGTCGAAATAGACCTGACAGCCTAATAATGTCAGAATGAACCTGACAGCCCAATAATGCCAGAATGGACCTAATACCTTGACATGTTAGAATGGACCTGATAGCCAGTAACAGACATGTCAAAATGAATCTGACAGCAAGGAACAGACATGTTAGAATGGACCTGACAGCCAGAAATAGACATGTCATAATGGACATGACAGCCAATAACAGAAATGTTAGAATGGATCTGACAGCCCATAATATCAGACTGAACCGAAGGATATTGATGGGGTTTTTATTGACTTGTTTTATTTAATTATACGGCTTAATGTTTTAATCATTAACGCGGAATTGCCTTGGCAGGTTAGCAGTGTTGGATCGAAGAATAAAAGACTGATGGGCAGTTCTTTCACCGACTCAGGTCTGACGAACAGATAATAAGTGGACTTCCTTTTTATTCTATTATGTTATAAATGTGGCTATGGGAAACGGTCTGAGACTGTGGGACGGTTATTTTATATATTGTCGTATGAAACAGGAGTTATTTTGACTTATTTGTTCATTTACTATTTTAAGTAACACCTGGTTCGGTTAGGGTTGGTCGTTACAGGGCTGGTTAGTTATATTTTGAGTAACACCCGAGCCGGTTAGGCCCACGATATTACATTTTTGGCTGGATCGTTGCAACATTGGTGGTCAAACCAGGCTGGGTAACATATTACTCGCGATTGTCCACTCACTTGTAAGGAGGTCTAGCTTTGGTATGGCGTGACTCCAAGGTATTGGACGGTTGCTTGTTGCCACAAGCATGGCGGATGGCATGTAAGGGGTTAGTGTTGCTAGTTTCTTCGGCTTGGTGGACAACTTGTAGAAGAATGTTGTTTGTAGGTATAAGGATGTTTGACGTAGTGAAGTTAGAAGACCTACCCACTTGACATAGAGAGGAGTAGGAATTTCGTACCCCTATAAAACTTCCTTGATTCATTAGTGTTTGGTTTCCTTTCCTTACACTTTTTACTATGCTTGGTTATTTGTCATATAAAATACTTATATTTAATAAGTTCGCTTAAGTGATTTGTTTGAGTTATTTGGTTCAAACTTATTTACTCGTATGGTTTAATTGTTTTCGTCAACATTTAGAATTGATTTTGAATTGAAATCACCATTGTTCATAATTGGGCTTTACTTTGATTAAATTCTGTATTTGTAAGTTGTTTATTTGTCATTATCAATTGGTAGTCTTAAAATAAGTGTGAATACAAATTTAAGAGTTCTATTTTTTTTTATTAATCAATACCCACACTAAGACCGGATATGAGTTCAATTTACATATGTTCTTTATATTTAAAAAACTACTTTACATTAAAAAATTATTATTTGTATTCAATTCTATGCAATCGATTTACTTTTGGGCATCGTAGTCATAAATTGATTTATATTTACAATTTATACGTAAAAAATATTTATTTACGTTTAAATTCTATGACATCAGAGGGCGATTTCTAGGCGTATCAACCGGTCAAAAAATGTTACAAAAGACAATATACTTTTTTCTATACCATCTCACAATGTATCAAATGGTCATAACAAACTGTTTGAATTCAGATTTACAAATCGATTTATGTTTGAGCCGTGTATCTACTAATCGATTTATATTTGTTGCTCTTACATGAACATTGATTTCTGTTTACAATGATGATGTCCTTTGCAGGACTTCTGAGAACCACCTTGATTAGAACAGAAAAAACTGTTGAAAATATCCTGATAACAATTGAAACTTATTTAAAACCAGATAATATATCATCATATAGGAAACTAGCTTCGTAAAAAATCCATCATATTATATAACTAAACTGTAAATATTAATCAATTTATAACTACATTAGTTATCCACATAACTTACTTAAGTACGTACCATCGCTCTCATATACATGACTGACAAACTACCCTGCCCGCCAAACCGAACAGGCAGCTTCCTTTAAAACTAAGCCACAGACACTGGTTCCCCCGCCCCCCGTACAATGGGACAAGTGCACAAATTACAAATTCAAGAAATAAGTTCACTTATGCAATCCAAGTCAGGGGCAAATTCAAAGAAACCCAGTTCATCTGCATCACCGTTATGAAGATGTGAAACTCACATGTTCGGTCCCGTCTGTTGCCTTGAAGAATTGGAATAGGGAAAGAGAAAAGTCAGACAACTACCTTTGCTCGCAGGTACCGCTCAGCAGTCGCAGCATGAAGGGCGGCACCAGTGGGGAGCGCGTCCTCGTCGATCATGAAATAGGAAGAGTGACCCGAATGACAGGCACCCAGAGCCACATTTTTTACACCCAAGAAAGTGAAGGCCGACGGCACCATCTCAGAGTAGAAGGAGAAATCTTCAGCACCCATCATCGGCTCAACCACCTTGTAACTCATATGCCCCAACATTTCCAATGCAACATTCTGCACGAGCTGACTCAGATCCTCGTCGTTGACGGTCGGAGGGTAGAACCGTGAATCCCTCTCAAAGAAATCTACTCTAGCTGTGCATCTGTACACACTAGCCTGTTCCACAATTACCTGTGTAGTTACCAAACGTAAGAGACCAGATAGTCGTACTTCAACTGGTGGGGATCCGTAAACAATTGTACTCCACCCCCTTTAAAAGTTTGCTCCTTTGTATGGAGTACACTATGTTTGTCCTAAGAAAGTAACATACGAAATCCTGCTAACATTGAAATGCCACAAACCTCCTCAATTCTTTTTCTAACATGGTGCAAGGTAGAGCTTGAAAAGGCTCTGAAGGTACCACCAATGGTCACGGATTCTGGAATCTTGTCGAGATTATGGCCTCCCTGGAATACTGCTACGGATACCACCTGATAATTGCAGTCATTTTCGGTAGGTAGTTAGGAAATTGAGGATCTTCATGGCACATGCTTTTATATTCTTATTATTAATTAAGAAAGTTTAAACTCGTACTTTTCATGAAAGTAAGAAAATTAACTAATTAAAATTATTTTCAAACTCTTTTCTTATTCTAAAATTTTCCCCAATCAACTCTACTTTATAACAAATTCTATTTACGACTCTGTTTTGATTCTTTTATAATTAAGTCCCCAAATAAAGTCATAAAAGTTAATCAAATATATTATCTTTCTTTCAGATAAGTTAAATTAATATTCTTAAGTAATATAAATCATATATTAATTATTTTCAAGTATAAAAGATCAATATATATTAATTTAATGTAATTTTTTATTTATATAATTAAAATTTTAATATAAATGACTACAAATCTATTTAGAATCAACTCCGATGTTGAGTTGTGTCTGAGATTCAAGTTTTTAAATTATAATTAAAATACAATTCAAGTTAATTTTTAAAATAATAAATTAATATAATCTATTTTATTTTTTAGGTGGATAATAATAAATAAAAATTATGATGGGAATCGATCATAGTAATTAATCAACAGATAATGGCAAAGGAACCTGTGAGTCTAGTGGATCCGCTTCACGGGAGACGATATTCTGCAAGCTTATGACGGCGGCGGAGGCAGCCAAGAGTGGGTCGACCGATTGATGGGGTCTCCAGGAGTGGGCTGCCCTACCAGTTATGACTGCCTCGAAGAAGCCACACCCGGCAAGCAACGGGCCTGGTCTGGAGCCGATCACCGAGGTTGGATACTCGGAAGAGACATGGATAGCAAATATTGCTTCTACGTGGTCCAGTGCTCCATCTTCAATCATGCTTTTTGCCCCTATTCCTGCTTCCTCTGCTGGCTGGAAGAGCAGAACCACAGTTCCCTAATTTTTTAAAATGAACACTGTGAGAATGTAATGTTTCGGCATTTCAACCGTATAATTGTTTGTGGCAGCCACCCTTAAAAATGACTTTGTCAATGGGTAGTAAACTTATGGTTAGACATCCACACATCCCACATCATGATGCCCATTATACTCAATTACATTATGGAAGGACCATTTTGTAGTGTAATTTAGGGGTAAGGATCTATGTTACCAACGGTTATCCCAAATGAATCATAATCAACAGTCTCACCAGTCCTTATCAGCTGTAAGATATAATTAATCAGCCTTCAGACGTGTATAATGATAATAATTATTAATTGGTGAATTTTTTAAATTATTAATTAAAGGCCTTTAATTGGTACTTGAATGATTTACATATTGGGTCATACGCTGGATGATCTAACAGGAGATCATCATATCACTCGTTCCAAATATAGACATTGACTCAATTATGAAGTTAAGTATTCACATGTTATACAATTAATGAACGTTACTTATGATTAATGGCTAGATTCATCACAACCAGGTGCCCATAAAGTTAGCACCTATAAAATAACAATGGGACTCAGAAAGGATTAGACTCTGCCTCGCCCATAGATTTAACCACTCACGGAAGCATGTCCCCACCACAAATTTAGGATATTCTTTTCATGATAAAGATGATATAATGCTAATAAAATACCTAATAAAATGACGACAGCTGCCAGTGTGATAGAATAATTGGGAACCGAATTAACGCACTATAAGTTGCTATACTAAAACGAACCGTAACGAATACCAAAAGACTTTGAGGTAAACATTACTGATGGTAGCAAAACAAAGGAAGGAGAATGATCTGTATATCACGGAAGAAGAAAAGTTTCACGTGTGGGATATACTAAAGAAGAGGTGAAAACCTTAAGAATAGATTCACGGGACTTTAGTATTCTAGCAGCTCCCATTAGCATGGCTACATGAGCATCATGCCCACATGCATGCATTTTCCCAGGATTTTTGCTTTTATGCTCCCATTCCACAGCTTCCTGCACTTGATAACAACGTGCCTAATTAAATAGAATCTCAATTAAAACGAAAAATCCAAATTGACTGTCAAGACATTTGGGGTTGGGATGCACTTTTTTTTTTTTAAGTGGAAAACTAACAATTTATAACCGTAAAACTCGCGTGCCGAAAACAAAATAGAGCAAGCTTAGAGATGATATAGATGCTAGAGAAAACCTCTATGGGGAGAGCATCCATATCAGCTCGAAGTGCAACAAAAGGACGATGACCACTGCCAATTGTCGCTCGGATCCCGGTCTGTGCCAAAGGAAAGCGGTAGCTCACGCCCATCTTGTCCAGCTCCTGTCTGACCAACCTACTCGTTTGTATTTCCTCGTAAGCAAGCTCAGGATTTTTATGTATGGTCCTCCTTAGTCTTTTGATCCATTCCACCATGTCCCTATTCCTGGCAAGGGAGAGGATCTCACGGGCATCATCCCGAGTAAAGCTCTCCGGCAATCCAATCGGAGAGGACAGTAGAGATGCATTATTGACTTTGATGCCTAGGTTCATCTCACCAATACTGGAGTAGGTGGTCTCTATATGAGGGTGGTCATCGTTGACGTTACGCTTCCCTCGAACATGATCAAGACCGGGGAAACAGAAGATCAACAAGATAAAGGAAAGTGAACATGAAGAGGCAGCCATTAGAGAAAGAGGGATGTTGGAGAAGGGAAAATAAGAGAAGCGATTAAGTGGGAATAACAACACAGGGGAAAGCAGAGTGGTGGAGTACAATTGATGGAAAGTTAAAGGTCAACAAGATTGAAGTATTTAAAAGTAATTATCAGGGACGCCTAAGGATGCCATAAAGTGGGAGAGACGCCTCTTTTATTCTATTTAGCTCTCCTTGTGTCCTTTCGTGTATCCCCATGTAGTACCAAACGGGCCTTCCTAATAATTACTGACGTTTTTTTATAAACAATTTTTGACTCGCAACGTCCTACCTCGTTGCTAATTAGTCACGGCAACTACGAGCCATCGCCCTTCAAGCACGTGCGTATTTTTTAGAAATGAAACTAAATGACATAGCTTGGGCCCACAACTTATTCTGTGGTTAATCGCGGAATCGGACTCTTGACCAATTTAGGCATACGTTACTATTCTCTCTCTCCTCACTCGTGGTTGTTTCTGATACTTCTTTTTCTTTTGCAATTTGCACAGTGGACGGTGAGCATTTGACAACTGATAAAGTAATAAGAAAAAGAAGAATTGATAGAGACTGTAGATTCTGAACAAGATAATTTGATAATGGTAATTACGTTTGAAGTCAACCTAAAAGTTGCCTCATAGGCGCCCCCACTTAACTCTGTCAAGTGGTTCATAATATATTAATTTGGAGCGGAAAGATGTTTATGAATCTCTCTTAGGAAATTTTTTTGTAACGCATGATTAGTTGCACAACAAATTATTTCATGAGCTCATAAGCAAGTGGAGAAGGATAACTGGCGTGCAACTGACAGCGATGAGGTTCCATGTGACTAAGATTTTCGCTCTTATCTCTTTACGTTTATTAAGCCAAATCTGTATAGAGATTTATTGATTGCCTTCTAGAGAGATAAGCATTAATTGAATTTAATATAATTAATTGCATACCTTCGAACAAAATAGGATTAAAGATGTTCTAGTAATTAAAATTCTCCTCGTAGAGAAGAATAATAATTCATAACCTAAATCTCAAAATCTTAAAAAGCACCGGTAGAAAACCTTCACAATTATTTTCTCGTATTCATACTTAACATACTTGTACTTGTACATTTTAATTTTATGTTGTGGTTTCATTTATAGACTACAGCCGAAGAGGATCTCATCCATACACCGATTGAATTCAATGTTCTTAAAATATTAGATGAATCTAATATTTATCGTTTATTTCATAGTAGCAAATAGTGAACATATCTATTACATCTGGTAGGCGTAACCAAACTTCACTCCAACAATATCAATATATATGTTCGGGGTATGAGCATTCCGCGAGCACAGTGAACTCAGAATGAGGTTTATGTGATGTTGCGGGTCACACCAAGGCACTTTTACCTAAAAAACAACAAAATCAAAGCACAAAATAAACTTAAGTAGGCAAAAAGAAATTCCGGTATTCCACTGTAGTTAATTTTTCAAGGGCTCTCCAATTACTGGAGAGGAGGGCAACACGCAAGGAGGAGACTGCCATTTTGAATATTATAGGAAGGGTACATATAGAAGTTGAAAAAAGGTTGAACGTGTAGATTTGTACATTACCTACAAGTGCATGTAGTTCCTTGTGCATATACGCATGTATCTCTTTGTATTTGTATCCACATGGTTGGTGATTTTATGTTATCCTTCAATTTAAGTCGGTCCTATGAAACCTAAAATATTTATTTTTGTACAAACATTAACCCCTCACTCTGATCCACATGTGGAGAACAAACGGTTATCAGTGAAAATAGAGAGAAATCCATCTTGTTTACTGGTGTCTCCAAGAATGGTATACGTCAACCTGTAACAAGAAAAACCTTGCATAGTTTGAAAAAAGATCAACTTACAAACTTTGAGCACCGTTTTTATTTTGTTTTTTTTTTCCACTGTCGCCTTTTTGGTTTTTTTTTTTTTTGTTGCTACAATGTTTTTCTAACCCCCTCATTGGTCCCAGCAAAATCTTGTTGTGGCAACACAAAAAGCATTTATGAGAGTGAAAGCTAGAAGCATAGAACATATATGTTTGATGCAAAGGTGGTAAGTGTTACAAACCCGATTCATGGGCGTCGCCGGATGCTAGGATTTGGGTGTTGTTCCTAGTAGTCCAACTTCCATGATGGGGTAGCAGTGGCTATCCGAGTGGTGGAAACAACATACCGAGTCCTATTCGTGTTTAGTTGCCGGTGATAATTGAGGTGCCGATGATGGGTGCTGGAGGTCGAGTAGCGTGACCGAGCATCGGGCACTACTGGGTGAGTAGCGTGATCGTGTGTCGGGCCCTACTGGGTGATGGGAATGATCGAGCACGCACGGTACCGAGCATCGGGTGTGACTGATAGTGTACTGAGCGTCGGGTGTGATCGATGCTACGTGCGGGTGTGCATGACGGGTCATCGTGCGTGACTGACGCATTGCGGGTGCACGCACGATGCATGGGCGCGGTCGATCACGGTAGTACAAGCGCGTGCGGGACCGAGTGGATGCTGGTGTATGGTGCGACCAAGCTGGTGAACGCTGGGATAGGTCAAGTGTTGGTTAGGGTCGAGCCAAGGAAGGTGAAATAGGCGGGTTCCTATTTTGTAGGAATTGCTGCCAGGACCCGATGAATCAGCAGGGCGGCCATCAGGTTGGTGGATATTTGTTACCAGATTAGATCATGACTTCGGAGAAGATAATGATCGAATATGTGCAACTAACTCCTGGAGATAAACATGTGGCCGTATGGATAAACCTGGAAGTGGGGATAAGGACGCAGTGGATCTTTGCTAGATCTTTTGGAGATAAAGATGCTGGAGATTGTTTTTTATCTAGAAATGGGGGATATGCTGGAATATATATACACGAATTGAAGTGAAGGATAGGATCTCTTCTTCTGGAATTGGAGAAGGACGTGACTCTCAGATAGAATTGAGAGGAGCCAATTGTGGGGTAGACTCTTGGTGGAAGAGGATGAGCAATTAGTGGAGCAACGCGTGCTAAGATTGATTTGCTGAAGATACCAAAGTTTTCTATAGACAGTTCTTCGTGGTGAAGGGCTTGGAACTTCGAGTTGCTGGGCATTGTCGACCGAGGCTTATCAAGGTACACGTATGTGGTTTTATGACCTAGTGTTATTTCGCTATTGCATGTATTCAAGTTGATCTGTACAAGACGACTTGAGGGTTGTGGCTGGGATTGTGGTAATTCTAGCGTGTGATTTTCATTGTAGTGGGTACATTGGGGTGAGGCTATGAGGCTGTCCACAAGCCGAGAAAGTACTTGTGAGAGGAGTCGAGTGCTTGTAATTTCCTTGTATTAGTTTTATAATATAAGGTTGGGAAGTGTTTTTTCCGTATCTGTGGTCTTGCTTGTTGGCTGACGTTTTAGGCAGGGAACGTTAGTACCAGGCCGTGGTCGACGTTTACAAAGCAGCGAAGTTGTGGGAATTGGTTGCTGAGATGAGCAAGGGGCAGAGGCACGAGAGAGTACCAATAGCGCTATCGAGTAGCGGTATTTGGTGGCGTGATCGAGTGGTGATCGAGTGAGTGCTGATTGGTGCTAGTGTGTAGCGGCATTGAAGAGATCGTTACCGGTCTTGCTGATTGGTAAACCTCGTTGTGTTGAGTTGTGGCCGAACCAAAGTGTTGATGGTTTGGTGTTTTGCTTCCGAGATTGATCTAAACTACGTAATTGACTTGAGGCTGGGTGTTTCTAGGGTAGAAATATGCCGTACAGGTATGGTTTTGGGATGAAAAATTTTGTCCTATAAGTGCGCCTATGACAGTAAGCACGATGATTTCTCCATGGTGGAGGAGCGTTTGGCCAACATATGTGTTGGTGGGGCCCACGTAAAGAAAATGAGAAAAAAAATGAAAATGAATAGACAAAGATGGAGGTACATGACACAAACTCCAAAGAGACAAACTGAATTTAAAATGAACACTCGTGCATGGAAGTTAATGGAAGGTTGCACCAAATTTCTAAAGAAAATGTCCAAAATTTATGAAAATCATCTCTCTATATCCCCTCCAAACTCTATAAACAGGGCCTTATCATCTCCTAGCCAATATCTGTTTGGTAAGTACTAAAAAGTGAGAAGAGAGGAATAAAATTGATTGTAAGTGAGCAACACCTAATTTTTAGCATTTTTCTTTGGAGCCATCCGTTAATGGAGTAGACCACACCCTCTATCTCTTCTGTGTCATCCTAGTTATCCAACAAAGTACGCCATCGATGTTAGCTCTTTCTTATCGTCTTCACAATTCCTATAGTCAGTCATAATAAATTTTCATTTTATATTTAAATAATTTCTTCCGTGTTGCACATTTTCTCTTTCCCTTCTTCCGTAAGTGCACCTTGGAGTGATCCTTTGCATTTTCTCTTTCCCTTCTCGGTAACAGTGTCGGGAGCTCATTACAGGTTCACAAAGTGCGAAGCTTTCAATTACGTAAGCATTTTCTTCGGTCTTAGCCAGCCTGGGGACACGTTCAGAAAATACCTTTATCAATTAATATAACAACGAAGGTGTGGTTTAATAATACTTAATTTGGCCACTGTTAATAGGTAAAATATTTTTTTGGGGTCGATTCATTGAAAAGAATCAAGAATGATTCGATAAATTTCTCGTATACTCACAGGTGAGATATTGAATTTTAATCAGATTTCGTCCTATGAACAATATACATGAGACGAAGACTCCAAGCGTTAGCTTAAAGTACAATATAACTAATAAACTTGAAGCCCTAATTCATGCGGTATTAGCTATTTTAAATACTAATAGTGACAGGTTATTTGGTATTATGAAGAAGCTGTGAATGGTGATGTAGATATGATCCATCATTGGGGCTACTTATAAAAGAATGGGACGGTGGAGTTCTAGTCAGGAATGGTATATGGCACACAAGCTTGCCGACTTTGGAAGATATTATGGCATGAGATTTTGTGTATAGCTTCGTCTGTAAATTATCCAATTTATTATAAATTTAGTCTTTTACATTTTACATTATAAATTAAGTACAATATTATGTATAAAATTTGGCTCATAGTGCACAGGTTAACCTCAAGATCAATTGGTGGAATAGGTAGTGGACATTAAATTTTCGGAGCTGAGAAATATTAGTGCCATACAAATCAGAGTAGTACTCCAATATTTATCGCTGAATAGTATTATATAGTGAGAGAAATATTACAGAAGAGTAATATGCTGATTAGTAATAATGGCTGATTTTCATCATAATGTATAACTTGGGGATGAGGATCCTTTCAAAGTCTAAAGTAGATTCGTCATTGGAAGGTTCTCTTGTGGGTAGTGACTAATCAAAATCAGAACTTAAACACACAAATTAGTATGCCTACCAATTGATTCAAACAAATTAATAGGCAATCAGTGCAGAATTTAATCAAATATAAAGAGTGCAACAATGAACAACAATGAATTCAATTCACTAACCTTTGTAAGTGTTGGTGAATTGTATCGAACTCTACAAGTGAATGAGTTGAAATGAGTAACTCACACAAATCACTGAAGAGAACTTATCAAACACCAATGTTTTGTTTGAGTGATATTTATCAAACACATAATCTGATTAAAAATTTATAAAGTAATAAGTGTAATAAGGAAAGTAAAAATGTAGGGTAAAAGAAATCAAACAAGAAAGACTAAGGAATTTTTGTAGAGGTTTGGAACTTATACTCCTCTCACATTGTCCACCTAGTTATTTTGGACCGAACTAACAAGCACAATAGTATCTCTCCACAAGCTGAAGACAACTAGCCATAATCCAACACCTTGGAGCAAAGCCAAGCGAAGCTATATCCTTTTACACGATCCAAACCAATTGGTTAGGTTCACAGACATTTAAAATACCCTTGGAGTTTACAATATTTTCTCACAAAGATAACAATTTTGTTTTTTTACAAAAGAGAGCTCTCAAAGTGGCTTTACAACACAATTGCCAATCTCTTTTGCACTAGCACACTTTGCTTCAGCACTTTGTACTTTCACCTCATTCACTATTCTTCATTAGCTCCAAACCTTCTACAAAATTCACTATTTATAGTTGAAGGCATCCCATCTCAGCCACTGATTTGGAGAAGCAAGTTTTGACTTCACCACATTTAATTTCAGCAATTCATTCAGCTACCGAAAGTCCAGCCAATCAATCTAAAGAGCTCTAAATCCAATAACCGATCAATTATCTGAAGTCTTTGTCGAAGTCTCTAGTGATGTTATCCAAATACATGTCTAAGCCCGCGCTTCCCCCTCTGTTAAATGATCACATTATTGGAAACCCTAATTGACCATGATCAATTGCTGATCGATCTTCGAAACACCCTACCAAAACTTAATTCTCTGAATCCTTAATGATCAATGGCCATAACATCTGCCGATTTATCTACCGATCACTGTAGCCGAGACTAATTGGATCCAATAATCACTTATTGATGATGACAACACTAATTGGAACAACTTCAATCCTTTCAACAATTAACTTGGATTTAAATAGTAGGTGTTTTTGTAAATCCTCGTGAAGCTTTACAACATCTTCATAATCCACAAATCATTGATGGTCTTCAAGCCCCAAGCTCTAGGCACCAAGCTCCAAGTTTCTCATAAGCTCCTAAACACAACTAGGAGATCCAATAACCGAGTGTACAACATATAGGAAGACCATACAATGAGTATGGGATGCCATCCCATGCTATGCTATGCTTCATGATTTCTAAGCCAAGAGGCAATTGGCATACCTAGATGCAATGTTAGTCATTTTCATTCATTCAGAACACATAACAATATTTGTTCCATCAGATGACTAACTTTGATACCAAAATATAAACATAAACTCCCACTATTTCAGTTGCACCTCTTCACTGTCCCCCTTTGTCATCTTAAAAAGATCGTTAGTATATGGGTAAAGTAAAGGTAAATACTAACTAATCACCTCTTTTCATGTCATAGTAATTGCAATAGAGTTGGCAGGAATCAAGGGAAAATCCATGGAAAGATTGCATATCCCTAATGTACCTCTCTTGGTTCCATTATATCGTGGACACTTATCATTGAAGGCACTCATTCTATTGTCCATAGAGCCAATGTGTTCCATAGTTATTCATCTACATTTCAACTGAGTCAAATCTTGTGTTCAAACTCTCAAAGTGAGACACAAGGGAATCTTCATCATTTGGTCTTGAGGGTAGCCAAAGATACATTTCATGAATGCGGACATCCTCCATTTCTGTATCTCATCTGAATCTTCTAATTCATTAGTTGCAGCTAGGGTTCCTCAAATTCCCTTTCCCAAATTGACTCTTTATCCTCTTCTTCAATATTCGGAGATGACTTTTGCACCCTTTACCTTTTATGATTTCGGATTCTCAATTTTGCACCAATGAAAGTAAAATTTATTGTCCAAATTGACTTGTCTCCACAATATTGTGCAACACTACCCATCTCTCCAAAAATAATGAAGTCATCTGAATATATGGTTGACTTGTTCTTCCAAGGTTTCAGTATCAAACATATGATTTAGGATCCAAACAAATAAATTGACCTTCTGTCGAGAAATGATTTATAACTCATGTATGCCAAAACAACATATCTCATTCAAATGTCCTCCTTTTGGCAAAACATTTGTGGCCATAATTTACCAAAATAGAAATGCAAGATTAGTTAAATATTTTGAATTCACAGGATTTTGATACCAAACTCTTTGCTTGAATACTTTTACTTACATTTTTTTCGGGTTTGAATACTTTCCCTTCCAATTTTTCTTCCATAATATATTGCCAAAATAGCATTGTTGAAGACACTTTCTCAAAATTTGTAGTATCTCCCTCATTCAGCACATTGTGATTTTCTAAAATTTCACTTTTGATCAGCTAATAAACCACTCCATTGAGTAGTAGAATTTGTTAATTAGAATCATGGACTTTTTGGTTTCCAAACTAGAAATAAGAGATAACCATCCTTGTGCTTCAATACATCCTAGAAAACCTTACATATTGAGGAATAAGCTATTTGCTAAGTCTATGGCTTAGTGCTTATGAAGATTTTTTTTAATGATGAAGCTCAACTTATGCATTTGGATAAGTCATGTTGATGAAGTTTAAATAACGGTTGTGAATATGTGTGGACATCAATTTATGTGTTCAGCCAATGTTGTGGACAACTTGAACAATTAATGTGGACACAAGATGGGACAATTGAACTCATGACATGGACTTGAACTTGGAAACTAGAGTTTGGTTTTGATATTCGGATTTCAACAATTACCTTGGACAAATGTTGTTAAGGACTTTCAGTCAAATATCTTATGAACATAATTTGATTAGCCTAATCATAAATGTTGTAGTTGGGCGTTTTGAACAAACTTTAGAGCTGCTACTTAGACTTATGGAGGAACTAATTATGCAACATTGGGAAATCCTAATTCATTTAATATGTAATTTAAATTTGAATGAACACGTAAAAAACTATGAAGACTATGGTGAACACATAGTTGACAAATTTTAGATATGGAATTGTTGAACATGGAATTGGTCTTGGTCAAGGTGTCTTGGAGTTGAACATGTGCTAAAGCTTTAAAAGACTTCTTGAAGACCAAATTGTCAATGAGGAGCCTAAAGGTTTGATTGTGTTTGACTTATTTGAATTTAAACTTGAGATGGAAATTTGTGTTGGAGTTTGGTGGAGCCTTCTCCGCGTTAATGTTGAAGTAGTTGGGACCATTGGACAAGCTTTGAACTGTTTCACTATAAATTGGGAGTTGGGTCTATAGAGGAAGTTTGAAGCTTCAATCGTATAATCATAAGAAGAAATAGAAGTAAGTTTGTGAATTGGGATTCTAGATTGGGTATGTTTTGATAAAGCCACATTTGCCAAGTTCTCCACTTTCTAATTCAAGAGAGTGTGCTACAATTGGTTTTAGTATTTCAATATCTTTTATGATTTCTATGCAAAATATCTTGTTGGCCCAATGGGGAATTGTTGTAAACAAGATTGTGTATGATCTTGTAATGTGTGGTTGCACTATTGGGCAGTTATACACTTCGGGTGTGAAGTGAGGTTGAGTTGTGTAATAATTGTTTGTGCTAAGTTTTGGCTTGTGAAGTCGAGCTAGAGATCAAGGGGTGTCAGACAAGTGTGCTTTGTGAAGCTGGCTCGAGGTTGAGTGCAGTGAAAGACAAGTGGCCTATTAAGCACTTGAGTCTTGCTTGGTGAAGGACAAGTGGTTGTATACTTAAGTTGTAACGCTCATTCGGTTTGGTCATAATGAAGCATAAAAGCCCTACCTAATCATAGGACACACAATGGTATAGAAGAGAGGATGTAAAAGTTTGCAACCTCTTAAAAATCTTTGTGTTATATTTGTTTCAAATCTTATGCATGGTTTGACAAGTTTGCCAACACCTAAGATTGATTACAAATTTGTTAATAGATCATTTGTTTATCTGGTCAAGTTATACTCATTTCAGTCGGTTATCACTCAAAGTATAAGTCACTTCATATTTCAGGGTTAGTTTTAATTAAGATAGGACTGAACTCTTTGAATCACTTTGTGCTTTCGAGTTCTATTCTCGTTCCTGATCTTTCAGATGGTATCAGAACTTCGGTTGGCACAAATGTGTCTTAGAATGTGAAGAGGAATGAAGTATAAGTTTTTGTTAGTAAGGTAAACTTTTGAAAGATGATGGGTGCACCTCAAAGGACTAAAGACATGCACATGTCACAAAAGAAACCATTCAATCGGACTACATTTGGTGGGAAATCTACTATCGGTAAGTATCTCAAACCATTGTTCATGGCTCCACCAATAAAGGCCTTTTATCCATCAGCTAGAATTGAATCTCCAAATCAAGTTAGCTCTAAACCTTCTCCTTTTTGTTTTTCTTGTGAAAAGATTGGTCATTTATTTTATTTGTGCAAATTGAGATTCAGCATAAAACATTTTAATTTGAAATGGGTACCTAAGGTATCATGTTTAATGGCATTTAGTTTTATTTCTAAGGATCATGTCATATGGTATTTAGATAATGGCTATTCTAGAAATATGAACGAGGATCCATCCATCTTTACTTGTCTTGAATATCACAATAGGGAAAGTTTTAGTTTCGGTGATAATGGTAACAAGAAAATAGTTGGAAAAGGAATTGTTGGGAAGTCTTCATCTAGTGAGAATGTTTCTCATGTGGAAAGCAAAAAGGATAATTTGCTGAACATAATTGTGTGATGCAAATAAAATGGATAGATGTGAATCATCTTTGTGTAACATTATTAATGATGAGACTAATAAAAGTTTTAGTCTTATGACTTTTGATGAAGAAAAGAGATTGATGAACACTTTAAACAATATTTGAAGACATGCATCAAAACTTCATCAATGTTGATAAGGACTATAAGGACTTCAAGGAATTTGTTAAGGCCTTGTGTTTGGAAAAAGAGGGATTAGAGGGCAAGGTGACAAGGCTTGTACAAGAGTACAAGGATGTGAGATCAATAAATAAGGAGCTTGAACAACAAGAAGTGAAAAAAGGATGATAAAATACATCAGCTCCTTGGTGAATCAAAAAAGTTTTCCATCATGTTGCCACAACAAAAGAGTCCTCTTTGCAAACTCAAACTTGTTGAAGATGAATGTTAGTAACATACCCAAAGTTTATCACCGTGCAGAATTTGTTAGTCACATAACCAAAATAACCATCACACACATGCATAGCACACTAATAAACCATAAGTTTATAAAGCCATTTCACATCATACATACTTAGGCAGGAGCCATCAGCATTTATACATAGATAAACATTAGGGTTATCCACATATTACAACACTTAATCAAGATATAGCACAACAATCAACCCCCGCCTTCATATGCCACTCAATCTGTCTGGTTGTGCCAGCTGAGCTAAGGAAACATACGTACCTATCTAATACAAAAACATCAGTAATTAAAAGATCAAAGAGTCTGTAGGTAACTATTAATACAATCAAACTATCAGATCGATGTCTAAAACATCCACAAAAAGTCATAAAATCTCAAGAAATAACTCACATGTCATTCATAGCAAGAGAGGATTGCTAAGCACTTTCCAAAGTCATAAGCTGACTAGCAAGCTCAATAGTTCAAACATACCTAAACATAATCGTAAACTTACAACATTCTCCTCCTTTCATTTGCCATGACATTCAAATCGCAAGGATTAGGTTGTTAGTGCCGCAATTTCTAGAAACACGATGCATTCGCAATACACTATTATGGTTTGAAGGAGTACTAGTACGGTCCATATATATCTCCATACTGTTCACTCTCTTATTCGTGAAATCCGTAAAAATGCATGTACTTATATAATAAGTTTTGGGAAGAGGCTTCTATCATATAATTCTGGAGTTTCAGTTCAAAAATCAACAAGGGGTCTCATTCTTATAGTTTTATTAAACATGTGTACAAAACACAGCTAAATGGCCTAACATTAGAGGGATCCGATAAAACACTACTGATGCCATCCTATGGCTAAAACTTGGTTAAACTCAATACACAGGGAGTCAATCGAACATCAATCAAAGTGAGAGTTGAAACTGGCGTACCGAGCACCGTAGGAGGCTAAGGTTGGAAAACTTACATCATATCATATATGAACCACGGCAATAAGTGTCAAACCATACTAACCCGATTCAGGTAACAACCGAACCGACACTAAAAACCCTCGGGTAGACATCTTGGGTTTTACAACCTCCCCCAATTAGAAAAATTCCGTCTCAAAACATGCCACAACACATAGCATAAAACATACAATAGCACTCAACCAAAACATGAAAGGGTGCTAATACTTTGAGTCGTCGTCCTCCATAAGGAAGAGTCTGGGGAAACGTTACCGCATCTCGTCCTCACGCTCCCAAGTGGCCTCTTCATTGCCGCGACCAAAGTACATTCACCAAAGGCACTTCTTTCCTACAGATATTCTTTACAAAATGGTCGAGAATTTGCGTAGCCTCCCCCTCATAGGAAAGTTGGGTCGGATGTCAAGCTCTTCATACTAAAGTTAGTGTGATCCATCAAGCACGTACTTCTTTAGTATAGATATGTGGAACACCGGGTGAACTACTGATAGACTGGGTGGGATTGTAAGCTCATATGCAACCTCCCCAACACGTCTCAACACCTTGAATGGGCCAATGTAGCTTGGACTCAGTTTGCCCCGCCTCACAAAATGCATGCCTCATTTAGTCGGAGAGACTTTTAGGAAAACGCAATCCTCAGGGGCAAAACTGACGTCCCTATGCCTCTGATCTACATAAGACCTCTGTATGTCTTGAGCTGCCACAAGCTTATGCCTAATCAACTCAACTATCCTTTGGGAGTCCTGAAGCAACTCTGGGCCTACTATCAATGGCTCACCGCCCTCTAGCCAACATAGAGGTGATGTACACAACTTGCCATACAATACCTCTAAAGGTGCCATCCATATGCTGGCCTGGTAGTTGTTGCTATATGCACAACTTGCCATACAATCACCCTAGGAACTATGTGGAATCTGACAATTTGGTCCCGATATAATCTAGTGAACGTAGACACAAGACAGGTTGTGCGAATCAGTATAAAGTGCGCCGATTTTATCAACCTATCAAAGACAACCCATACTACATCATCCATCCATGAATGATAGCCCATACTGCATCCAACTCACACGTGATGCAATCCTACTTCCACTCTGGCTGTGTTAATGGCTGCAACAAACCGTTGGGTTTCTGGTGCTTGATCTTGACCTGCTGACAAATAAGACATCACGACTCAATGTCAAAGACATACTTCTTGAGCCCTGGCGACCAACAGGTCATGATAGATCTTCACTAAGCCTAGGTGCACCGTGAACTTCGATTGATGGGCCTCATGAAGAATGTCCTCACACAATCTGGGAAACTCTGCAACATCTGGCACATATAATTGTCCACTCATCTGGTACAAACCATCTGCCTTTCTAACCAACCTGCAATGAGTCCCTTGAAGGAACCACTACTATGGGAATTAATCAACTGGTTGTGCTTGTCTGACATGGTCTGTCATAGTGGGACTAATCATCAGCCTCGCTAACACTACCACAAGGTGTCAGTTGGCTACGTACTCTCTCTAGTGCTCATACTATATATCCATAGCCGCCAATCTAGCTACACATACTACTGGCCTCCTCCTCAAAGCATCAGCAACCACATTTTCCTTACCCGGATTGTAGACAATGTTAATGTCAAAATCTACTAGGAACTCTAACCATTTGCAATATCTACTATTTAGATCTTTCTGTGTGAAGTTATACTTCAAGTTCTTATGATCGATAAAGAGCAGGAAGGACATACCATACAAATAGTGTCTCCATATGCATAGATTAAACACGACCACTACAAGCCCTAAGTCATGTATGGAGTAGTTCTACTCATGCACTTTCAATTGCCATGAAGCATAAGCTATCACTCTGCCTCTCTACATTAGCACACAACCTAGCCCTACACCGGAGGCATCAATGTATACTACAAAATCATCATGGCTGTCTGGTAAACTCAACATTGGTGCGGTAGTGAGTTTCTCCTTTAGAGTTTGGAAACTCCGCTCACATGAGTCGGTCCACACGAAGCACTCCTCATTACATAGAAAAGAACCTTGTATAAACCTCCGATAATAACCAACCAATCCCATAAAACTAAGTATCTCTGTGGTGATAGTAGTTCGTTCCCATCTCAATACTACCTCGACCTTGGCTGGATCCACTGCAATTCTAGTCGCTAATACTACATGTCCCAAAAAGACAACCTCAGATAGCCAAAACTCACACTTTGAGAGCTTTGCATACATGCGGTGCTCCCGTAGGGTTTGCAAAGCAATCCTCAAGTGTGTCTCGTGTTCCTCTTTGAACCTCAAGTAAATTAGGATGTCATCTACAAATACAATAACAAACTTGTCCAAGTATAGCTGGAACACCTGGTTCATGAGATACATGAACGCTGCTGGTGCATTTGTCAGCCCGAAAGGCAAGACTAAGAACTCGTAGTGCCCATACTGAGTCCTAAAATCTGTCTTCGATACATCCACCTCTCAGATCCTCATCTAATGGTAGCCTGATCGAAGACCAATCTTCAAATACATAGCAACTCCTCCAAGTTGATCAAACAAATCATCTATCCATTGGGGGGGGGGGGGGGGGGA
>JAVDBV010000370.1:0-18892 GCA_032619315.1 Piper longum
CCCTTATATATATATATATATATATATATAAGGGGAAAGTTTCTCTTAGCAAGGGGCAGAGAGAAAAGCTTGCACCAAACTTTTTTCTAGACCGTTCGATTATATTGAATGGTCCAGGTTAGAAAGCCTCATATTACCTCTTAGACATTTCCTTACCCGCTCACCCACCCGAACCACAAGTTCCGTCAGCAACTTCAAAATCGCTGCCATCACCCTGCCACCTACCGGTCTCTCATTGCCTCCATCCCCAAACCTCTATCATCTCGGCCTCAAGTTTCGTCGTAGCCACCCTTGAGCCATCACCATCTTGGTGGGTTGCTATAACGATCGGCCCCTAACTGGCCAGGTGTTACTCAAAAATATAAATGATGTAAAATAAAATTTAAGAACTTGAATAATAACATGACAAATAATTCGTGAAATTTATTAAATTATAAAAAAATAAATCATGTTATGATAGCATGTGACAAAACATAAAAATAAACTAACTACAAAGTCCCACAGCCTCTGACTGTTTCCCGTAGCCACACTTAAACTCAAATAATATAAATAGGAAGTCCAATTTATTTATCAATTCACCAAACCTAAGTTGGTAAGAGAACCGTACACCACACTCTTAAGCATCAGTCCGAAGCTGCTCACCTGCAGAAACAATTCCGCGTTAGTGATAAAACCACTAAGCCGTATAATTACACGAAACAAGTCAATATATTCCCTATTAATGTTTGTGATTATGAGTCTATGCTAAGATTCAATTATGCTTGGAGGGGTGGCCACCCCATTCGGCTACCATCCTATGCATGCACACACACGCTACGTGGCCCACGACATGTAGTTATCGATATTTGTCATTGACTCACCCTCTCGGTATCACAAGTGCATAATGAGTCGTCTTGCACCACTGCGCTCTGTCACCCCTTTCGGTCTGGGGACAAGTATTTTATCTTTCAAGTAATTTTAAAGGTGTAGCCCCGTGTCGGACTGAGTCATTTCCTTGGCCCCGGTTGCACTTGGTGCATGGTGGTTGAATCTAAGCTCAGACTGACTAGGGCTGCCAAAAAAGAATATACAATATTTTAAGTAGTTATACGGACCTGGAAGGTTGACCGATGTACCAAGAATGAGATGGAAAACTAATTTGGATGATTGAAGCCCCGCTGCGTCCCACAACCTGTGTAACCTAACAGGAGATAGAATCCGAATTATAATCGGATTACACTAGCAAACAAGATGAGGCAAAACCTCCACACATGTACAATATATCAAATTTAATTATATTACCTATTTTTCTTATAGATGAGTTAAATCTCATTAGGTACTTTAATATATGGCTTGGATTACGATTCTACTTAGTGCATGATTTAGTACTTAGGATTTTATTGTTGGACTTATTTGGATGATTTTTCGGATAGACCAAATAGTATCCGATTAAGTTAAAATTTACGTCCCTAGTTCTACACACCATAAGAGTCTGTTATAAATATTAAAAAATGATAATATATAGATTATCATGTTGATTGAGGTTAATTAAGGTCGGATTAATGTGCTGTGAACAGTACTCAGTCACTCCACAACAAATTTCAAAATTTCGGCCCATGGGCCTGAGAAGTCCAATTGGGCTTTGGTAAATTAGATTATTTTTATAACACTTGAAATATTAGCCCATTAATATTTCAGGTCGAATTTCCTTGTAATTAGGACTAGGTAATCTTTCTAATCTTGATTTTTGATTTAGTGATTACTGTAATTTACCCAGCTAAGGTAGAATTAGAAAATTCTACTGAATTACATACACACTCAAATACTAAAAAAATTTACATAGACAGTATTATGATACTTATTAAACTCTGTGATTTATTATATAATTTTTCCATATATGAATATATTTTCCACATATTATTCAATTCAAATCACATAAACAGGATTATGAACTAAATTTATGAGTGCTCCAAAACTATGATCCCATTAACCATTTAAATGAATTTTTTTAACTCTAAAATTTTCAAAGTTATATAAAAATAATTATTCTTTTATTAGGTAATTTTTATATATTTTTATGTGATCTAATTATTATCCAAATATTTAACTAAGCACACAACACAGACAATCAACACAAACAATCAACACAGAACACAGTAGGTACACACAATGTTTCCTTAATTTTGTTCAAGCCTTAGTTGAGGTAATTTTATTATGATAAATTTATGATATTAATATCACAACATGGTTAACATATGACAATAATATATATTATGAAATCACAAGTATATTAAGGTGTAAAAATTTAGGAATAGGCGATCATGATCCTCCATGCCAAATAAGTCAAAATGTTCAACATATTATTTATAGATCTATGTCTTGTGAAAACACAAAGGCCACGATCATGAGTTATTAATTTTATGCTAAACTAGTGCAGATCTGGACGCACAGTTGATACTAAATGATAACTATTTATCTACACAAGATAATGACATAAAACTGCCTCTAAAAATTCTTTAGGAGATAAATATACCAATTAAAAATGCACGAAAAATGAAAACAATACATCTATATACGAAACAACAACTCTTAATTCAAAACCAGTAAAAACATACCTTTAACGGCACAAGGGGAAGTCACTTGGAGTTTTTTTTCACTTTAAATCCTTTAACCCTTGAAGAAAAATGTCTTGAGAAGCTAAGTAAAAATAGAAAGAGAGCTCAAAGATTGAAGAAGAAAAGAATGGAAGATGGGTTTCAGTTCTCCCATCTAAACCCTTTACATAGTGAGCAAAAGGAATCTTTATCAATAATGCATACCTAATTATTATTTTAAAAAAAAAATCAATTTCTCTCCTCATCTCTCTAAACCTCAACCACTTCAAGATTATCCCATTATTTTTAATTTTCCATTAATTCAACACCTCATGCCTTATATCATCCAAACTATACTAATTAAAACAAGATTTATAGGAATAAACTTATTAATTTTACCGGACGGTTACACCAGTAAAAAAATATGACGTGCATCATAAAAATTTATTCACTTAACAATTAAGTAATATTTAGGAATCGCTCCTATCCATACAACCTTTCCCGTCTAAATAAATTATTATTATTATTATCATTATTATTTTTTCGTGGTTTTTATAGTCGCCACTGTCATCCAGCATTGTCCCATTCCTTGAGCAGTCTCCTCCTCATGCACTGTCACGTCCCCCTAAGCCATCCTGTACCCCAGCACTGTCTTCCCCCAAGTGCCGTCCATTATTTTTTGTTGCAAATGTTAAAATTTGTAGGCTTGGAGTAGATCTAAATCCTAGTTTCAAAATTATAGGTTATTTTATAAGTACTTAAATGTTATGTTTGTTTGTGCTTATGCGATTGAATCTTGGTTTGTATTGATTGAAAGCTACATTTATTTATTTTTAAAATTTTTTAGCATGGCATGAAGTAGAGCTTATCTTATTAAGATGGGTTTATTTTTGTTGTCTGCGATTGTATGTATATTAATTATAAGCAACGTATTTTTTTCAAATGTTGCAGGAACTGAAGTAGAAGCCACCGCAACCATTGTCAAAGTCTGCCAAGTCTGGAGGAGGCAAGAAGGAAAATAAGGTATATTGCTTTCTAAGTTTCTTTGTTGCATAAGCTTCTGAATGATATGGATTGTTTCTTGTTACATTGCTTTGTACATATATAGGACTCCTAAATTTTTTTTGGACTGGCATATGTTACCTTGGAGAAAACTATAATGTTTTTGTCCAATGTCATCCTTTATGTGTTTTTAGGTATGCCGTGCATTGTTTTGGTTTATTATAGGTGAAGGTTTATACTTAAAAGTTGAAGGGGGAACTAGTTTACATTTAGTAGCATTGCCAACAAAGGGGTAATTTATTTTTAGAGAATTAATTATGGCAGCTATGCTCTTCTTATTCACAATTTCCTTAGAAGAGCTGCGTGCTGCTCACATCTATCTTTACGAGTTACTTACGTCTTCATCACCCTTTTTGTTTAATTTATTTTTGTGAATCAATATATAATCATATAAGCTTCCATTCGATGTGTATGTTTTTTATATTATGCATGATTAAATGACGGGATCAAGGAAAATGTGTTTATTTTATTTGGTCCGACGAGTGGCTGCCCTTAAAGATGTATTGGAAATGCTGACCAATCGACCGACTAATTAAACATGGAAGCAAATTTTCCTTTTAAGATGAATAAAGACAATTTGCATAAGGCATTTGCTTTAGAGACGATCATTGGGTAAAATTTTTATACAATTGTAACTTTGGTAGAAATGACATTTATTTTACTTTATATTTTCAAGTTATGTCTAAACAGTATACTTATTAAATTCCCAATAATTTAAACATTTATCTTAATGGCCTGTATTGTGCGTGATTCTGCTTTACGTTTTATTTTTTTTTGGGAATTCTAAGATTTTATCTGTTAGTCGAGTTTCTAAGCCCATCTTCAATGCCATAGTCGAACTTGGGAAGGATCCCCATGCCCCTTGCAGCTTCAAAACCACCACAAGGCCGCATATCTCATTCCCACCATTGGCCGTCAAGCTTGGTCTGGCTTCATCGAAGATCATCCCAGCATTTTCCTGTCAATGGTAGGACACAACATGGCTACTGTCCTTATTAACATCATAAATATTAAACTCACTGTTTTGCGTTGATGTTATAAATTGAAAGCACACACTTGCTAAACAGTTGTAAGTATCAGAAAGTTTATTGCCTACCTAGCTAATGTCCTATAGAAGCTGTACTTCCTTTTAAAGCCTATAAAGGGTACGAAAATAAAATGTAGTAACGGAGAGTATGATCTGTTCGATACTTGCTTGGCATTTCGTCTTCGAAGAGCTCTCCACCAGCAGGCCGCATAAAAGCACCTGGGATCAAACTGACTATTACTAAAACTGCCATATTTGGGAGAAATCAACATAAAAGCTGAAGACTTCTGGAAACACATATTTATTTCTTTCCATAACAATATTTTCCAAATAAGCATAAATAAATAGTGATTGTACAATAAGCACTTAAATTAGTTCAAGTTACACTTTAACAACACCAAAGCTTGGCAAGAAGCAAAAGCAATAACAAATTATCATGAAAAATACACGAGTTCAATAATAACATAGTCCACCTATCATCACCTAACTCCTACCAGAATACTCTTTACGCATGTTCATAATAAATGATGTGATACAGGCCATTCTAAACAAATAATCGCCGTATCCCTCCATCACTCATTTTAATTAGAAGATGTGCCATCCCCAATCAACCAAATAATAATCTGCAGGAAGATAAAAGAGTTATCAGTTTAGAATAATAATGACTTCAGAATAAGGACTAATAAGTATAGAACTCCTAGGCAAATTCATACTCGCCTCTTGCCATATATCAGTAATAGAATATTCAGAAAACAGAATTGCTAAATAAAGACCACCTCATCGACATATCCTTGTTATAATAAAGCAAACCAAGTATATAACCAGGACTAATACGCAAGGATTGTAATCATGGTTAAGACATAATTCAGATAACCCACAAATCCTTCTTGTGGGCATCTTCTTTACACTTTGAATTAGTAAGTTTATCCTTGGCCACTTAGATAAACAAGCAAAAGAATGTAAAAATAATATGCACTCACATAGCTTTCCTTGCACACCTAAATAATGTAAAAGAACTAAAGTGCATGTCAACCAATAATCACCATCTCAAAATCACAAATAATTTGACAAAAAAAATGCTATCTTTAAACAAATCCTATGCAGTAGAATCTAAAATTTTACAAAACTATCACGTGATTCAACACATAACCAAACCAATCCACACCTAAACACCAATAAGATCATCAAAGATTTTTTTTTTTAAAAAAAATCACTTGAATTGTCATCGATTTCTTGTTGGATTCCAGCGGAACAACACAAAAAATAAAATTAAATCAAAACCCAAAATTAAAAAAATTCCATCCCTTAAGAAGAGACAAATCAACCTAAACAAAAATTGAACCTTTGGAGGCGGCCTTCATCTTCTCCAAGTTGTTCTCCCACGCCATCTTCGACTTCTCGCCGTTGCCGCCACCCATCTTGGGATCCTCCTCACCTCCGGTCGCCGGAAAACTGATAAAGGCGCCGCCGCCTTTGCGATCTCCTCGGCCTTTGGGGTCTTGCCGGTGATGTCGAATCGGAAACGACAAGTTTCCGGCGAGATGGGGGGCTTGGCAGCAATGTCAAATCAACAATGACAAGTCTTCGGCGGGAAGGTTGGCGGCGGCGTCGAATCGGTAGCGACAAGTCTCCGGCGGGAGGGGGGGGGGGCTTGGCGGCGATGTCCAACCGATCCTGATATACGTATTTAGTTGAACATATTTAGGGAACTGATATGTCATACTATCATGCTCTTCATGGTGAATATGTTCAATATGTGCACCTTGCCACCGAGCTTAGTATGTGCGCTTACCGGCACTTTGCCGACCAGCAGGTCGGCCTGCCCACGAGCCGGTACGCTAGCACCACCAGTGTCACGTTGGCGTGCATCGTCCTCATCGCCCTCGCCTTCCCCGCCGGCATCAATGCTACCCCTACAGTGTCACCTCTGTAGACCACAGAGGTGGTGCTGTTGCCGAACTTGAAAGTGGCTGCATTCGGATTCTTCACCGATATGTTGGCCGTGGCCGACATGTTGACAGTGGCAGACGCTGATGCCAACGAGGTTTCGATCCGTAGGCTATATCTATGGTGATTGAATTCATCCAGATTTGTGGGTCTTTCGCCTTGAACACTGTCAATGCCAGAATGAGGATGAGTATGCCTATGGCCACTATGGTTGCAACACAGCAGCTGCAGCAGAGTATGCGCCGATGCCTCCGTAGCTCCCTTGCCGCCGGAAGCTTGTCAAAGTCCTTGGCCGTGGCCAGCGAGGCTGCCGCCGGGGTGGACCGGTAGATGGTTTGGCAGATTGCTCTTCTTATAATTGATCTGATTAGTGGATATAAAGTAAGATGGCAGCTAAAGTAAGCATTGATCTATGAACATTATATGTCAATGTGGACTTTATAGGACTAACAAATTGTGTTCTTGTTCTTTATGTGAAAACAAAGTTCGTGGAAGGTTGCATTCAATCTTCACTTCCGATAAAAAATATCTACAGTTTTAACTGAGTTTCTATGGAGTTGGCTGGTCTGCTTAGGAGGTGGTCGTTGGTCATTTAATATTGAGCATGTTATTCTTTACACAATCAAAGTGCTCACACTTACTGGGTTCAACCAAAGTATGGGGCGGGTATTGGATTGAAATTTGAAAGGGGAGTCCGCGTCTAGTATGAGTGATTGTGCGGTTGCCTAGGACATCTGCCCATACAAGAAACATTAAGCCCATGGGCAGAAGCCTGTAGAAAAAGTGTACACAATGGTGCAAAAACAGTGGATGCCCGGTTAGACAAGTGCATAAAATATATGAAGCTGCTAAAAAAACCAAAATTTAAAATATCTTATCAGTTATCATATTAGACTTATAGATTCATAGTTAGTATGAAGTATATTTGGTTCAATTGTATCCAATTGGGTTCAACTTGATTTTATAATTATATACAAAATGTTTGATTAGTAATATTAAATTAAATACCATATGAAAAAAAACACGTTATGGAGAGAATATCAGATTAAAAACTGAGTATAAATTAGAATGGTACAAAGCCTAAAATCGATGTGCGCCGTTTGTCTTGTCATTTTGAACAAAAAATCACAACAGTTTACGTTTGGAAAAAAAAAAAGCAATTTACATGGACGTCTACAGCATGTTATCTATTCTTGGGTGCATGAAACCACTTTTTGTTTCAAAGTTCGACACCTCGAGATCTTGGTGAAATATATGCACCTCATGGAGACAATACCACTTTTGTTTTTTTACATTTTCTTCTCTTTTTGGTGGCTCCATCGTCGGAATCAAATTTCAACGCAAATCCAAACAAGTCTCTGGAACAGTTCTTAGTCTAAAAAAATGGGTGGGCTATGAATGACCTTTCTTTCAGCCAAGAACTCACGGTCAATAATATATTTCTTCTACATCCAGCCCATATTTGTCTTGCCATTCCATGCTTTTGTGCATTGAAATGTTGGTTGCTGAATTCCCCAGCTACTTGGCCCATCTTTTTGACTCGAGCTACTACATGGCTGCTGCTTGCCCTTTCACCTCATCTTTCCATCTCTTTTGCCATTTGCATCCAACCAGTAGGAACTTCGAAGTCTTGGGCTGAACCTAAACCCATTGTTTGGGTTTTATTTTTGTTGAGATTGAGCGGGTGTTGGTATTGATAGCTACATACCATACGCACACTGAAAGCAGCAGTTACATGAACCTGTGGGAATTATTGATGGAGCAAGTATCTACCCGGCTCTTTCTTTCAACTTCCAAAACAATGGGGACCATGAGCATGGATACTTGGTTGAGGAGATGAAATGTTTAAACGACAGAAGACAACTAAAATAGGATCTTGTCAACATATTATGAGATGGTTAACCCGTCGTCATAATTCTAATTCTAACAGTATAGGCATGTAACATGTTTACCACATTCAAGAAGTATCTTGTTTTGATCCTTGTCAAAAGAGGATTCCAATAGTTTCACAATGATCTTGCTCAAATGAAATATGAAAACCCAAACTCACCCAAGTGCATCTGCCCAACCCAAAAATTTACGGTCATATTAGCATAGAAACTAGTCTACATCTATATGAAAAGGCAGACTCGATCCTACACAAACTTGACAAAGAGCTGCATGCATCACATGATTCTTATGGTAATTAATAGCGATCAAAAAGATGAAGAGCACGTGATACACAAAAAGATGGAAAGAAACTTGACTATTCATTAACCTGACCACTTCCACCGCATGTACTGCAAGAACGAGCAGATGAATCCTTCACCATTACATTCTGATCAGAGACCAGAGCCACCACAATCCTCACAAGGTTTTGATGGAATCTGACTAAAAAGTCATAATATGCAAAGTCCCAACCAAATATCAAATGTAGGAGGAGTTTATGCAGATAAACAGTTAGAGCACGTAGAAATGACCAGGGAGATATGAACAAATTAATGAAAAAAAAAAATCAACAACACACCTCAGTGATTGCAGAAGATTTGTTTGTCCTAACAAGAACTACAGCGGCAGTACCAACCACAACAGCCGACAGACCACTGAAGCAGCAGTTTCTGGTGATCCAGACGAAATCACCCCCCATGTGTTTCTTCCTTTCATATGTGAAGAGCAAAAGAATGGAAGTTTTTGAACCTTGAGCCTGCTTGCTGCTATATATATATGGCATCTATCTAAAGTTAATGCCTAGTATGAGTTACGGAATTAATAAAAATATTGTATTTTGCTCAAAAACTGAAGGGAGCAAAGATCACGTATCATTGAAAGTGCATGAATAATTTGAAGAAAACAAAATAGACAGCCATAGTAACAGTGAAACAATATAATTGAAGAAGTGTTCTTTTAGAAAATATATAAACTTGAGCTTTTAAGGAAAAGCAAACAAATTAGTTATCTGTTTGAAAAAAAAAGATGAACAGAAGACAAATTAGAGGGATATTAAGATTTTTTTGGATCATTCACTAGACATTAATAAAACCACATAAACTACTTGTTGAGTTTTGAATTTTCCTATCCCATTTACAAACGATGATATTTGCAATCAAGCATTAATAGGGTAAGCCTTAAGAGAAGAAGACAAAAATAATTTGGAATTGAGCATAATGATCAGAATGAAGTGAAGGGAAAGAATTTAACCCCCCAGATTGAAACAGGTAAAAGCAACAATGTAACTAGTAAAAGCAACTATTTAGCATGTAAGCATTGGCTTTGTTAATTATTTGATATTGAGGCGGTTTATTAGTAAAAATAATTTCGGTACAGGTAACTAATTGATATTGATACATGAACTAAACGAAGAAATTGAAAAAACGGATTAAACAGAATGGTTTCAAAATAAAAAACTTCCACACATTGAATAGATCTTACAGTCATTTTTTGCACGCTCACTCCCAGGAACTAAGCAAGGGATAACTGAATTTTAATACAATTAAAATTGCTTAATAAGAACTTAATCCCAAATGGTACTAATTTTAATGATGAACTACCTTTAATCCACTATGAAAAAATCTTCATCTTACCCAGAAAAATAATACTCAAAATATCTTTGAAAGTGCGATATAAGACCAATATCACTTAACAAGAAGTTATAACCGTACACTAGCTAATTCAGAACCAAATTTATATGTTTCCACTCAGAATTCTACATGTAAAAGGGGCAGAGCAGAGAGTGATAGAGAGAAGCTTACAGATGGATGGGAAGGAAGATGTAGGGGCAACTGGGAGTTCCATTGCTAACAAAAGTAGAAGCAACCAGAACTTTGCAACGGTGGACCATTGCTACTGTTACAACCTTAGTCCGAGGGATATGCCGGGTGCTTGGATTTAGTGGTTGTTCCTAGTCATCCGAGTAGTCCAAAAGGGATAGTCGGTGCCATCCGAGTGGTGGAACTACTTAGTGAGCTAATCTGTGTTATGAGTTACGAGTTACGGGCATGATCGAGCAGTGGTGTGTAGTGCATGTTGGGAGACCGAGCAGATTGCTGGAACCTGAGATGGGGGTAGTGGTAAAATGATTAGTAACTGAGTACGGAGCATATCGTTACAGGACGTCGAGGAAACGTTAAGATGGCGAGAGTTCCGATATTTGCAGCAAGCATGGTGTGATGACAGAACGCCAGGATGTCGCTATCTATAGTGGTCAGATTGTCGGAGTAGTGAGGTCGTGAGGACCAAGCGTACCGATATTTGATGATCGGGCAAGCCAAGAAATTGAGCGATCAATGTCGCGGTACATGGTGCATGGGAGTTGCGACTTGACCAAGCAAATTACTGGGATGCCGGTACTTCCATTTGGCATTAATGATATCTCAGGTATCTTTATGACTTTCAAATCATTTATTTTCCACTAAAATATAAGTTTTTATAGAAAGTTTGAACAGAATATTTTAAGTAATAGGAGTTATTCAAGCGTTCATAAGAGGAAAAGAGATGCAGCTTTCGTGACTGTAACTACATGCGCAGCCAATCTGTATTAGCAAGTGTAAATAGTTCTTAGGCAATTTGGTTCAAAATAAGAGAAGAAAGGTGGTTCCTTTCGCAAAATTTAATAGCATGATTCAAGTTAAAAGAGCAGTCATTGTTGTTTTGGTTATTGTCCATTTGTTGAACATGTGGTATTATACTGTGAGACCAGTTAACAGGCATATTTCCGAAATTGTATCTAAGTAATTAGCTTGGTGCGTGTATGCTTAACAACCTTTATGTGTAATAACCTTCTGCCATTTGGAAATTTACTCATATTTATTACTATATTAATCCTTATAATGGTCATAGTAAAAATTTCCTAGCAACCTCGGAAGTAAGTACGTTCCCTTAATTATTCTAGCTTTTTATTAAATACATTTGGTGCACCTACATCTTCTAGGGGACGCCGATGATGCTCATGGGAGATGAGTATGGACATACCCGCTATGGTAATGACAACAGTTATGGGCATGACACTAACATAAACCATTTCATGTGGGATCAGGCGTGAGATATTTCTATTTTTTGTTTCTTTTTTTTTCCTTGCCATTGAATTGATCAGGTAAAGCTATCTGTTGTTCCTGTGGAAACAGCTGGAAGCAAAGAAGGGTGATCAATTCAGATTTTTTTCAGAGGTGACTAAGTACCGCCAAAATCATGGTGGATTGTTTGCACGCGACAGATTTCTCAGCAAATAAAGAACTTTAACAAATCTAGATGGCAAGGTTATGAATATATTCCTTGGAGGAGAGTGCAAATCAAATAAAGAACTTTAACACTTAGCCATGAGTGAGGGTGACCCAAAAGTGCACCCAAAGAAAAATATGCCTTTCTACTAAGAAATCAACGTAGCTAAGAAGAGTTTGGGTTCTGAAGCAAGAAACACCACATAATTGAGCATATAAATATCTTTCTCTATGCCTCTCTTCCACATCAAAAGCTTCCATCTCTCACTTTTGTCAACGTTTGAAGAGAACAAGAAGAAGACAACGATTTACAGTAAGAAATGGAAGGTGCTCGCCAATATGAACAGGTTCATCCTGAATTCATCTGGAAGAATGATGAACATTCATGCGTTTTGGAGCTTAACCTCCCTGGTTTGTTTCTACACACACATCATATATATCAATGATGCTACTCCATCTTCATTTTATTAATAACTTTGGCCTAAATTTCTATCATGCTTGTTTGTACCTGGTTTTTAATTTACATTTTCCCAAAATCCAGTTTTTTTGTTGAAAACAAATGTATTTTAGCTAGCATTTAATTATAAAAAATATTTTCAATATCTAATAAAACAGTTTATTTATAATTTTAAAATCGTTTGAACCCAATTTGATTTGCTTAAACTAAATATACCTTTTGTACTAAGTACCATAAATCCAGAATGATGACAAATACAATATTTAAAACTTTAATAATTATGCATGCTTCCGATTTTAAGTTTTAATGAACAGTTTTAGACTAATTACACCCATTTTTAGTGATCTTGTTAATGATCAATCTCTGCAGGCTTCAAGAAAGAGCAGCTCAAGGTGCAACTTGACAGCCATGGCAATCTAAGGATCATTGGGGAGAGGTCCAAAGGAGGGGACAAGTGGGCCCGGTTCAAGAAGGAGTTTCCAATTCCTGAAAATGCCAAAACCAATGAAATTAGAGCCAAGTTTGAGAGCGGGAAACTCTATGTGACCGTCCCAGTTAGGGTTACTACTACTAGTACAACCCCAACGCAGCCCCATGAGGCCCAACAAGAGGAGAAACAGCCCAATGGGCATGGTAATGATAGGGAGAAACAGCCCAATGGGCTTGGCAGTGATAAGAGCATGGAAAAAATTGAGGCCGAACAAGAGGAGAAAGGGCTCAATGAGCTTTATGACGACGATAAGTGCAGGGAAAAAATTGAGAAGGAAGATGGTGGGCCTAAGGGGCCTGGCGGAGCTAAGGTTGTGGAGTCATTGTGCTTGAGGAGGCCCAGGAAGTATGCTTTGAGCGCTGCAGTGGCTGCTTTGGTTGTTATGGGTTTTGGGATTTATTTGGCTTACAAGTTCTGGCCTAAAATGGGGGGCATTGATCACAGTGAGAATATGCTAGATGTGTAATTTGGGAAATGATTTATGGCACTACCATCTCAACCTCATCAAGAGGGATTATATTAATTTTTTAATTTGTATTTATGAAATAAATTAATTTTTATGCTTGCGTCATCGTCATCATTGTCATTTTTAATTATAATGGACATTGTCATCTTTGCCAATTTTAACCATAGTGGCTAAGCCCATAGTTTAAACAACGAAGACTTCTCGACATGTATTATAAATAAAATGTTAATTGAAATTAACAATGTTGATCTTTTGACAATTAAAAATGATAAATACATGAATTACAACATTCTTTTTTTTACGTAAATTTTATTATTTTCAAGTGTGATTTTAGAGGTTCATAACTTTACTATATAGTAATTTAATTTTGCATGTTGTTTGGATATTTTTTTGTTGAAGGAAATCAAAGACATGGTTAGCAAAGACAAAAGGAGAAACAATGTTTCAATTATTTTTTAGTGAAGTATATTTTTTGTTAACTAAGATATAGATCAAGTAACAAATTTTTATTTTCTTATTTTAGAATTTTATTCAAATATGACCGCACTTATATTATAATTTCCATTTTATAATTAATATTTTGATTATACTAGGACTCTCCAATAATAATAATTTTTATCTACAGAATATTTATTTATAATTTAAAAAATTAAATACTAAAAAAAGGTATATTTCTCATAAGGTAATATGTTTTTTCCCTCAATTTTGAAGGGGTTCTAATGTAGGAGGTTATTAATATATCACAAATCAAACAAATTAGATCTTAACAAACCTTTAAACATCCAAATGGTCACGAGAGAAAAATAATTGTAAAAGTGTAGGAGGCTACTAATATATCACAAATCAAACAAATTAGATCTTAACATACCTTTAAACATCCAAATGATCATTAGAGAAAAATAATTGTAAAAGTTTTGAATAATCAAAATTATAAGAAAATTAACAGTTAACACATCAAGGTCTAATTGTCAAAGTCACAAAATTTAGTGAACAAGTCAAACTATAGAGGTGATTCAATTACTTGCATCTTGCATTAAAAGTTTTTAAGTGAAAAATAAACTAATCAAGCTAACAAATAAACCAATCAAGCTCAAATCAATTAAACTTAGATAAAAAAGTTAAAATATATAAGTGTTTTCTAGATTCATTCAATACTCTCTGGCGATCAATTATACATAAGAGTATTGAGTGGAGTAAGCACAAATAAAAAACATAATAAGTAAACAAAAAAAGGATAGAGTAGATAATACATTAGGATTTTTATAGTAGTGCGTAACTCCTACTCCATTGGCCTATCTCTTTGACGTCTGATATCCTATAGAAAGGTAGGTTTTACTCTGCTTGACTATGGTAGTACACCTTGCACAGTGTACAAGTTAACAAGCTTCTCTTTCAATGTTTCGTCTTCAGCCAAGAAACTTGTACCTACTCCTAACACTCTTAGAAATTGACAGGAAGGAAGCGCCAACAAGGTCCTCTTCCAACCAAGCCCCTCCAACTCGTTCGAGGCTCACAAGCTTCCCTTTCAATGCCCAAGCCAAGAAAGTCCCTACCTCTCTCTCTCTCTCTGGAAGTCATACCAAGCTCTTCTTAAAATGCTCAAGTTAAGAAGCCAGCCTCCTCGAGTACCTCGGAGGCTAATAAGGCAAACATCTTTCATCCTTTCCAAGGCCTAGATGCTCTTACATGCTCTTTAGTATTTACAACAATAGCTCAACATATATGTATTTTCCTCACATTAGCACAATTGTCTTAAGCGAATATAACACTATTAGATATAAAAGTAAAGTACTAAAAGGTTTATTGGTAATATGATATGTCAATTCAATGCTCCAAGATCATAACCTCTCGAGAGTTGTGCAAAAATACTCCTTAAAACCCATATTTAAAAGCAAGAACTTCTTACGAATGAATACTAATCAATATGCATTTAAAATTGTCAAATCGACACGCTCAATGACTAGTTTCACCAGCTCTGTAGTCTTCGATCGACAACTGAATGATCTACCAATCATCTGCTGAAAAATATATTTTGGCTGAGTTTAGAGGATTATAGCTCGACTGGTAAAATTCCAAATTACATGATATTTTTAAATAATAAATTTCAGAATGTCCTCTACTATCTCCTAAAATTTCGTTTTAAAACTCTAAGTAACTTAGGATGTATAATTTTTGCAAGATAGAATATAATTAGAGTTTTCGTTTGGAAAACCATATGTAGATCAATCGCCAATTGCTAACCGATTGACTGCCCAACAATGATAGGCTGCCGATTGATCGACCGATCTATCGGCCTACTAGCCGTAGTTGTTGTAGACTTTAAATGCCATAATTTTGTTTTCTAAAATTTTGATTTGAGGGATTCTCGAATCATCGGAAAACTCATGATGTCTTTTAAACTTCTAAAAAAAATTGTAATCAAACTAAATTTAGAATTTCATATTTAATATCAAACTCAAATTAGGTTGAGACTAACACCATTTGAAAGTGAGAAGTATGCATGACTTCTAACTTTAATCAAAATATGTCCAAATGCATTTCATGATCTTGTAACTTATATAAAGGTACTTTAGGATCAAGTGAATATAATCCTTGAACTTTCAATGTTCCAAATAGTGACTTAGAGAGATTAAAGTGATAATCATCAAAATATACACTTAACAAGCTTCAGATTTAGATAAGAAAAACGTTACTATTTTCGACATTTTTATCTAATTTAAATTTTCTATGAGAAAATTTTATGCAATATTTTCTTATTAATTGTTAATTTATAATTATGTCTGGGCGCGGGATCTTCCGCCCCCGGAGTGACTGCAGTCCTTGTAATTCGATCTGGTCCTGGGGTGAAGGGTTCGGTGGGACCGAGGCACCCTTGGCGTGCAAAGAGATAGTGCGATAAAATAAAATAATGCAAATGTTATCACAAGCACTAAAATGACATACAGGTAATTTTTACGTGGTTCCTTAGGGTTCAACTCGAATCCCTAAGTCAGTCCACGGTGAGATTAGTACTCACAATCCACTATTTCTCTTTTGATTTTACAAGTTACACAAAACAGTGAATTTTTGCCACCTTTAAACCAATTTGTGTGAGATCTTGACTCCAATGCTATGGTTTGTCCCTTTCTAGTCTTTAATCTTCAAAACAACCCTACCATTGTGTCCAGAGCATCCAAAAACGGTGGGGTAGCAAATTTTTCCTCTATCCGAGGTGTAGAAGGGCTTTAAATTATTTCCGAATCCTTAATAGATGAACCGGACCGCTTCGGGTTAGTTCAAACCAAATAAATACTGGACCGGACCGACCGGGTGGCATGCGCATGATCCTTTTCCCTCTGCGTGCGCCTGCCTGCGGGTGGTGTACGGTGCACCAACACCAATTCGGGTAGCAGATGGGTCTTGGACGCGGTCTTGGTCTGGGCCTGTTTGCGGGTCTAATCTATTAGTGGACAGCTGGATATGGTCACGGATCTGGCGGACAAGCGGACTCGGTCAAATAATTGGGCACGATAGACCCGCTTAGGCGTGAAACGGGAAACTTTGGCGTCATCTTTTCCGGCAACGACAGCAACTGAATCCGGTGAAAATCGACTCCGACTTGTAGATCACTGATCCAAATTCATGTTTAATACCACTTATAGGCCGGGAACGACCGGAGTTGGTCAGAAAATCGCCTGGAAATCAGCTTTCCATGGCTGTTTTCTGCTGCTGAATACTTTGTTTTCCCCTTATCAGATGAGTCGCTTGCCGGATTTTTCCCGGTGACTACAGCAGGTCGATCCGATCGAACTCCACCCAGATCCAAATATCACCTCACCTTCTTCAATTTTGGCACCACTTTAGGGCCGGTAACGATCGGATTTGGTCGAAAAACCTCCCCAAAGATCCGTTGTTTACTGCTGCCACTCTGCTTCTGGCTTTCCTTGTTGGATCAACAGCTTCTTGGCAGGATTCTGGCGAATACGACTTCGAACTCCCGCGAAAATCTACCCAGATATGAAGATTGCGTCTTTTTCTTTCCTTTGGTACTATTTCGGAGCCGGGGACGACCGGATTTAATCAGAAAAAAATCGGAAATCCACTGTTTGCTGCCTCTTCTTGCTTTGTTCTCTTCGTTTTCTGATCCGAAGCCGCTCTTCTTGGATTTTTGCCGGAGACCGCAATGGCGAACTCCAGCGACGATCACTTTGGGTTTGTATCCCACTCCTACCTCTTTACTTTAGTTACCACTTAGGGGGCCGGGAACGACTGGATCTTTTCGGAAAACAGCCACAAAGATATACCTTTTCACTATTTACTGCTCTTCCATATTTTGTTTTCTGCCTTTTCCAATCGGCATCTTACTGGCAGAATCCCGGAGACTGTAGCAACGGAATCCGGTGGAACTCAACCCTAGTCTGAAGATTGTTTCGTGGCCTTCACTTTACACACCACGTCTGCTCAGGCAACGACCGGACTTTATCGGAAAACTACCACGAAGTCGACCTTTCGCTAATGTCTTCTGCTCTGTCTCCTCCCTTATCCGATGGGTGGCTTCTTGAATTTTTTCCAGTGATGGTAGCTTCCGATTCCAGGAAAACTCGATTTGCGTTGGTATATCACCTCCCCAGCTTCAATTTGGATTCCACTTATGGGTTGGGAATGAACAGAATTGTCCAGAAAACCGCTGCAAAATCTAGCTTCTTCTCCGATCAGATGGACCTATTCCTGGCTTCTTTCCAGCGACTACAATGACATACTCTGGCAAAGCTCACTTTTAATTTAGAGACCACTCCTCCGTCTTCACGTTCCACCTCATGGAGACTCTAGGAATGGTTGTCACTGATCGAAAAATGTCAGCGAATTCTGCTGTTTGCTGCTTTTTTCTGCCATTTACTCTGGTCGGATGGTTCTCTTCCTGGCTTCTTTCTGGCTACTGCAATGGCGTACTCCGGCAAAGCTCCAGTGGTAATTCAAGCGTTGGCGATGATCCCGGCTAGCTGCATTCCAAGATGGCAAAGCATCCTCTTTGGCAAAGCGACTGGCTTCATGGCAAAGACGGCTCTTTCTTTTCCAATGATCTTTTACTCCAGGTCCTCTGTTTCCCGCCTGCTCTAGTGGACAATTTCCTACTTTCTGTGTCTGGCTTTCTTCTCCAATGATGGCAGCAAACGCCGGCAAGGACGACTGTAGGATGAATACCTCTGGTTGTTCCTGCAATAGAGAAAAACTCACCATTTCGAGTAGCTATGTGGCAGTGAGGACTTCCTTCCTTGGCATGGACAGTGGTTCTCCATGGCGGGAAAGCTCTCAACTCCCCTCATGGACACGATCGGCTCCGGTTACAGCTGTGATCAAAGGATGGTGAAGGTAGTAGCAGGACTTAAGCGGCAACAACCAATTTGGGGTCGGTAGAGATGGATCTCCGACAAGGGGCTTTTCTTCTGCTCCTCCTTTTTCTCCTGCGATAGGACGGCAATGCTTCGCGATTGTAGCGAGACTAGAATAAAATGATCTTCGAGTGTTGGACTTCAAAACATTGGTAGATGGGCTAGGGGGTCGTCGGAGATGGATCTCCGAAGAGGGGCTCCTCCCCTTTCTTCTTCCTTCGTGCTTCTTTGTTTTTATTTCAACGTACGAGCGGGGGGGGGGGGGGGGGGGGGGGGGGGGGGGGGGGGGGGGGGGGGGGGGGGGGGGGG
>JAVDBV010000371.1:0-40176 GCA_032619315.1 Piper longum
GAGGGAGGATAAGGGGGGCATTTTGGTCATTATCAATTTTTAATTCTCATTTTACCTATACACAAATAATTTATTTAATATAAAATTAATGGTATTTTCGTAATATAAGGGTATTTTGGTCATTGTCAAGTTTTAATTCCCATTTTACCCATGCATAAATAATTTATTTAATATAAGAATAAGGGTATTTTAGTTATTTAAGGGTATTTTAATCATTATTAATTTTTAATTCCTATTTTACCTATATATAAATAATTTATTTAATATGAAGATAAGGGTATTTTAGTAATTTTCTTAAAAAGCCATTCAAACCTCATCCGATTTGTTACATATTCATAGATATATTGAGTATTCATTAAACAAAAAAGTTACAACTCTTTATTCCATTTGTTTCCTTCGTAAAAAAGACCAAAATTGAATAATACAAGACAAAATACTAAAAATACTTAAAAGACTAAAAATGCTAAAAAAGCTAGTAAAATTGAATCTAATTTATATTGGTAGAGTAAATTGACAAAATAAATAATATTTTACTATAAATTTATTATAGAAGAAATTATATTTATTAATAAATTTAATTTTTTAATTTAATATTAATCTTTTTTAATCTTTATATTTTAGGCTCACGAATACGTGACTTAGACTTACATAGGCAGGAGGTATAAACTGATTAAATGGTTTTTAGTATTTTTTAAGTTATATTATGAATTGTATAAACATTATATAAATATGATTCACATTTAAAAAATTAATCTTATTAACTCATTAATATAAATTTACGGTCTAAATTTACACGTATAATTTATATTATCGGTTTCATTAAGCCCTTAATTAATCTAATCCTTTTTTCATGACAAATAAAATAAAAAGAGATTATAAGTGGGACCCGCTGCGTGAACAAGAGCACCACCCCGGGGCAGCGGGCCACGCGCACACGCCGCAAGTTTCGGTGCACATCGAGTCTCACACTCCATCCTCCAATCCCATCGCAGCTCGCCGCCCTCCGATCTCCGCCGCTCACCAGCCACCCATGGCGGCGGCGACAGCGGAAGACGACGAGAAGAAGGCCCATCCCCCGGTGTTCGAGCACAAGAGGTATGTGTACACACACGCGCCCTCCCTCTCCCTCCTCTTCCGTCTCTTCAATCTTCGTCGTCCACATTTCGCTCCCCCACTAGGTGTATACCAAGATCGCCCCGATGTCTGCCGAAGGCCCCGTTTCGGTTTCGATCTCGGGTGCCCCGTCCCCGCCTTTGACCGCGCCCGCCCCCGTCTCTTCCCTGCCCCCTCGGGGTTTCGGGCGTCGGTTCGCGCTGATCTGTGGCGGAGGCGAACCGCTGGATTCGGACTGCGCGCGCGCTCATTTCGGACCGCGGCGTTTTTTTTGTGGTTCTGTTTGTGGAAAGAAAAAGAGGGAGTAGGGTTTGAGTTGGTGGGGGGGATGGGATCCGGCTTTGGGCGATTGGTTGAAGTTGTGGTAGTGTGAGCTTCTATGGCTGCTGATTGTAGGTAATCCGTTGGCTGATTCTGCGTTGGCGCCTTGGCGCTTCGGCGGCGATCGATTTGATCTGGATGATGTTGTTTTGGAAATGCTTGTTTGTGCGACTCTGTGTGTGTGTGTTTTTTTTTTTGTTGTAATTTAGATTTATGCATTTTGTTCTACCTGATTCAGAAACTGTTGTTTTTATTTTAAGATGAAAGTATAGACAGTGAAATTTGCTGCAATGCTGGTTTTGTGGGAGGAGATATGATGAATTTTTTTCTTTTCGATATGTGTTTGGTCGTTCGATAAGACGTCGGTTTAGATACATCACTTACCAGTTGCGAAATGGAGAATAAGAGCTTTTTAATTATTGAGATGCTTGATGTTCATGTTTCTTCATGCTGATTGTGAGTTTAGTTGATTCGACTCCATCATTAAGGTTTTTGTTGACAATTGCACAGGGATGTGTATGGTTTTGCCGTGCGTCCACAACATTTGCAGAGATATCGAGAGTATGCCAATATATACAAGGTTGGTATGATAACATCTTCAGGAAACAGTCATCACTGTGACTAAATATATCTCGTTAGCAGTGAAAATGTTACATTTCCTTGTAGGAGGAGGAGGAGGAAAGATCAGAGAGATGGAAACACTTTCTTGAAAGACAAAGTGAATCTTCTCATTTGCCTCTTGATCACATTTCGGAAGAACAAGAAAATACCGAGCTTCAGGGAAAAATTCAGTTAAGTCAAAATGCAGAAGTTGGTGAAAATTCCAAACTGCAGGGAAGTGCTGAGAGTGTCTCTGAGAACGTTCTCCAGCTGGATATTGTGAAAGATAATGTTTTATATGTCATTGAAGCGGGGCATGCGCATCAGAAGCATTTATGGTCTCCTATAAGACCTTCCCTTTCGTCTATTGAGCATGTAATGAGTTTTCGTGTGAAGAAAAGAAGAAATGTTGTAAAAGATGAACGTGGAAGTGGTCTAAGTGGGCCACATCTTTCTACCATTAAAGTGGCAAAACCATTGAGAGTTGTTTCTGAAGATGATTCAGAAGAAGAGTTCTATGATGTTGAGAGATCAGATCCTGTTCAAGATGTTCCTTCTAGTGAGACCGTGCCCACCTATGGAGATGGCTCGTTGCACGAACCTTTGTTTCTCTCAAAACAAGAATTGGAATGTCTTGTTCATGGAGGATTGCCTATTCCTCTGAGAGGAGAGGTGTAGATTAGCTCTATCTCTTCCGTCTAAAAACTTTTTCTAGCTCCTGTAAGTGACATATTTATGTATATCCTGGAAGTGCAGTTGTGGCAGGCTTTTGTGGGTGTGAAAGCCCGCAAAGTTGAAAACTATTACAGGGATCTTCTAGCTGCAGAAGCAACTCGTGAAACCAAAAGGGTGAGTGAGAACCACTACGATGCTGCAAGTAAGGAGTCTCATAAAAGATCTGGAGGTGCAGCTGCAAAATGGAAAGTGCAGATAGAGAAGGTTATTAGATGATGAATTTTGAATCAAAATAAAGTTCGGTATTGTCATTTTGTAGTCAGCGCCTTTAATTGCATGTTAGTTTGACATTTGTTTTTTTTTTATTTTTTTTTCTTTCCTTTGGGGATTGCAGGATCTTCCTCGAACTTTTCCAGGACATCCTGCTTTAGATGAGGATGGCAGGAGTGCCTTGAGTCGTTTACTCACAGCTTATGCTGTCCACAATCCGTCGGTTGGGTATTGCCAGGTACTTGAGTTTGAAATAACATTTGTTGCCTAAAGTATTTTCAGCTGGTGTCTAATTGTTGACTTCCATTTAGCAGTTTTTGGTTTAGTACCTTATTTTACAAGCATCATCATGATAATGATCTTATTCTTTAATGCTGTGCGTTTTGGACAATAGTCCTCTGCTGACACTCTTGGATTTTTTGAAAATAGATTAAAATAGAACCTAATATCTTGAGAACATGACCGGGACGAGATCATCCAATCATGCAAATCATGGTAGCTTGTAACCTGCCTTTGTAACTTTTCTTAATAAACATATCCTTTCTTTCAAAAAGTAATGACACTCTTTTTAGTTCAACAAATTCTGGTTGTATTTTGAAAGTTAGAATTTTCCCTTCTTTGAAAATAAATTCCTGCCAACATGCCTTTTTTGTTCCTCAACCCACAATTAGACTACAGAATTTGTTTTTCGTGTCGATGAATTTTTTTCATTACTTCTAGAAGAACTTGAGATCAATTGTTTTAAGAGTTGTTAACATGATGGCGCCATAATTTGCATTGTTGTAATCCGGCATATAGTGGGTGATAATTGTTTGTTGTACAAATATTATTTCATTGTTTTTTATTCAGCTGGATTTAATAAAAGCCTTAATTGTGTGTGGGTCATTCTACACAAGGATGGTGTACTGAATTGTTCAGTAAACATGCAGGCCATGAATTTCTTTGCTGGTTTATTGCTCCTCCTGATGCCTGAAGAAAATGCTTTTTGGTAGGTGCTCTATCGTTATTCTAAAATTCATTTCCGTTTATTTTTCATTTTTTTTTGTTTTAAAAGTGTAGAGAATCATTTTGGTATATTATGATCCTCCTTGTCAATTCTATGCTGGAGCATCCTCTGCGTATTTGGCATGACATATTCAACTTTTATTTTCCCTGTAAGTGGACATTGCAAGTGTTTGGATTTTGATTTCTATAAAAAATATATAGAGGGAAAGTATAAGAAAATCAACCTAGACTCGTGTCACTTTTGGCTTTTTCTATAGAAATTAGTAAGTATTGAAGACACTCTTTAAACTGCAGACTCGGTGTTGATATTCCATTAAGCTTAACTGTGAATGTCAGTATCTGCTTTATCAATAAAAATTTTACCCCGGCATATCTAGCCTTGAAAAACATTCAGATGGGAGCCCACAAATTATGTACATTATTTCCACCGTTTCTAGAATCTACTGAACTTTAAATCTTTGGGTGTTGAATCAGGTTGAAATAAGATTTAGATGGCCAAATTGTGGGAAGCTTGCCATAATCCCATTGCTTGTATGCCTGCCTTTCAATTGCCCTTTTCACGCACTCTTCCTTCTTCATACTCCTAGAAAATATTTGTTCAAAGTTCATCTAGTGATTTTTTTTTTCAATTTGAAAATTTTCTTGCTTTTATTCAATTATGTCATATGTATTTCATTCATTTTTTGGTAAGCTTGTTAAGACAAGTGGGATAGTCTAGAGAGTAGAAAGGCTGAGCCACATATGCTCATTAACATTCTATTTTCATTTGTCAGGGCTCTGGTGGGGATAATTGATGACTACTTTGATGGATATTATACAGAAGATATGATTGAGGCTCAAGTTGATCAACTTGTTTTGGAGGAGATAGTACGTGAAAGATTTCCAAAATTAGGTGCTATATGTCGTCCTTACTACAAATAATTCGAGAAAAGCCTTATCCGTTTGAAAGACTGTTTCTTCTGCAACTTTGTCGAGATATATGTTATATTTGAGAAATGGGATCTGGGACCTACATGTTTCATGTGTTCTTCATTCACACATTGTGGTTTCTTACGTTTTATACTGCGAGACAACATTTTACTTTTGGTACAATTTCTTTCATTTTAATGTCAATTATATTTTATATTGCAGTAAATCATCTTGATTATTTAGGAGTTCAGGTGGCGTGGGTTACAGGGCCTTGGTTCTTATCCATATTTGTTAACATGCTTCCTTGGGAAAGTGGTAATGCTTCAACATGCTTTTATGCCCTATTTGTACAATAATTTTTTTCAAAACGAAAAATGGTGGATTGTTTCTAATTGAGTTGTTTGTATATATAATTTTCTCATGGTTGCCATATGTCAACAGTTCTTCGTATGTGGGATGTTTTATTATTTGAAGGAAATCGTGTCATGCTGTTCCGTACATCTCTTGCATTGATGGAGTTATATGGTAATATGAACAAAAAAATGTTTTTCGTATTTCTTTATCACTGTCTCCTTTTGAAACATATTATTGTTAGTGTGCTCAATATGATTTATTTTCCTATAGGTCCAGCTCTAGTTACAACCAAGGATGCGGGTGATGCTGTTACTTTGCTTCAGTCTCTTGCTGGCTCAACCTTTGACAGTAGCCAACTTGTCTTGACAGCGTGTATGGGTTATCAAGTTGTCACTGAAGAAAGATTAGTTGATCTCAGGAAAAAGCACCGACCAGCTGTCCTGGAAATCATTGAGGAACGCGCCAAAGGGACTCGTCTGCCAAAGGATTCTCGTGGACTTGCATCTAAACTATATAGCTTTAAACAAGAGCCAGGGTTGCTTATACCAGAAGCTCGTTCTTCAGAGGGAGTGGATGAAAATGGAGATCCATTCAGTCCAGATTCACTATCCAAAAATATTGATGATTTTCTAAATGGTCTCACCAATGAATCTGATACAGATTCTGTTCCTGATCTCCAAGATCAGGTACTTACTGAGTATCAAAGTTGGATTATAGTTAAGGATTTTTATTTTTTTATTTTGCATTTTTAGTCATATATCTAATGGGGAGGGAAATTATTTTTTAGGTGGTGTGGTTAAAAGTCGAGCTATGCAAGCTACTGGAGGGAAAAAGATTAGCTGTCCTCAGGTTTCCTCTCACATCTCCCAACATATATTTCGGGGTTTTTTTTTTTTACATTTTGGGAGGCGAAGTTATGAGATTTTTTTACTTGTAAATCTCAAATATATTTTAGCTTCCACAATAGTTCACATGCAGCAGAGCGTAAGTTGGATTTTTAATTTATTCACCAATCCAATAGTCTCTTTGTAAAGTAACTCAAATCATAATTTTCCTCCTTCGTCTTGGGAGCATGGTTTACAATCTTGCCGGATCCTAGCGAGATTCTGGCAAGATCTCCATCTCGAAAGGTTATTGAGAGGAACCCCTTTCAGAGACAAAGAATTGCTTGTCTTGCCAGAATTCCCAAACTCTTCTCGTGGAATTCCAAGAATTGAGAGAATATGAAGGTGAAGAGCAGTTTTGGTGAAGGGTGTTGTTTGCTAGCAGTGGAAGGATCTTGCACTAGCTAATGCTGCCTTGCTGGTTGCTCGTATATAGCATCTAGCTTGTGGGTGGTCGCCCTTAAGAATTTTGTTTGCCCCGAACAAAGAAGGGAGGAAGGAGAAAGAGGAAGGAGAAGAGAGAAAAAGAAGGGAGCAAGGAGAAGGGGGAGGACGGCCGCAGGAATTGAATTCTTAGGGTTTATTATCTTGTATTTTAATATTCCATTTTTATCCTTAAAATTAAATCTCATTTCTCCTATCCATTTTATGTCCAAATGAATATAATGCCCATATTTATGTCCAAATAAATGTGATTCTAGTATTGACCAAGTGTAACAGGCTGTCCATATTTTGTCCAATTAGTCAAAACTGTTGTCCATTTAAATTTATATGGTCTAAAAGAATAAAACAATAGTTGTTCAACTATTTTACAGGCTAAGCTGCTTAATAGATCTCAATTCTTCTTCGACAAGTAAAATTTTCTCAACAAAGAAAAAATGTTGTCTACAATTCCTTATAATTCCTTATTCACCATTGTTATACTTATTCTAACATACTATTAGTAATTTTGGTTAATGTTTTTTACTTTAAATATAAGTAATTAGTAGTTATCTATGTTATATAATCATATTTTTAATTATCATAAATTCTTGTCTCTTTGAGATTTCTCCAAAATCTCTCTGAGAACTCTTCTCTCAGACCTTCCAAGATGAAACCGATATATGAAATTTGGACCTTGCTTGGGATGTTAACTCAGATCTTGCTGAGATTGCATGCTGCTGTAGTCTAAGCTACAAATATACAAAATTTAGTCCAAGAAATTTACATTTTCAAATATTTATACAAGATACGTGCAAAGACAGGTAAGGAAAGTAATTAAATGCCTTTATGTTATTTTATAGCCCAATAAGGAGTCTGGCTAATATTAAAAGCTTGTGCTATACAGTACTACTTAGAGTAGCGTTCTAAGATGAGTGGAAATAAACTAAAGAATCTTAATATAACCAACTAATTTACCCAAAATAATATCAGATCATTGGTACTTAAAAACTGAATAGTTCAACTAATGGAACTAGGGATATGACACGACTGAAATTTTCTGTGTGCTGAGTATTAACTTCTAAGCCATTCCTTTCAATAATATAGTATTCAGATTATTGAGGTTTCATTATTTTGACAGAGCTGAAGAGCTGGAGACTGCCCTAATGGAAATGGTCAAGCAGGACAATAGACGGCTTCTAAGTGCAAGGGTATTCCCCACATGTTATTGAATATCATGCTTTTTTCAGTTTTTCTGCACTTTAGATTTTAAGATTAATAGTTGTTTTGCATTTACCAGTTTCCGAGCTAAATTCTAAGAAGAAAACAAATGAATTGGTGTGGTTGAGAATGTCCTTGCTTGTACTCTCAGTTCGAGATGAATAAATTAACTTTCAAAACCTAGTGGAAATTATTGTTTCCTTGAGTCATCATTTACTTTTAAAACTTTGGAGTACATTTTAATGGCAGTTACCAATGCATTGCTCTTGTAATGAAAGGTCTTTGTCATCTGCTGCCCGTCGCTTTGGTTAAGTGTTTTCTTTATTAGGTTGAGCAATTAGAGCAGGAAGTGACCGACCTACGCCAAGCCCTCTTTGACAAACAGGAACAAGAATCTGCGATGCTCCAGGTCGGTATCTGTGTGCTTGCATGTTTACATCTAGAGGAATTCTCTTTTTATCCGTAGAAATTAGTGACTGGAATGAGGAATGTGATTGTAGGTTTTGATGAGAGTGGAGCAGGAGCAAAAAGTAACTGAGGATGCACGCATATTTGCTGAACAGGATGCTGCAGCTCAAAAATATGCTGCTCATGTACTTCAGGTAATTTTTTTACATTGTTCTATGAATATTTTAGACTTTTTAAGAGCACCAGTGGTATTATATCTGTTGTAAGGTCTTGAAGTCCATGAAAGAGATTGATTCAAGAAGAATATGTTTGTTTACTAGAAAATAGAAATATATCAGCGTTTTGGCTGTTTTAATCTAGAAGCAGGCTGTCAATTTTCTTTCCTAAAAGTTACAAGATTTTGAAAGAACAAACTCATTGACCAGGAATAATTAATGTGTGGTACAATCTTGCGCACTTAGCATTGTTTTTGCACACAAGTACCTCTTATGCCAATGATCTCATATTTGCATCATATTTTTTACTTCCAAGTTCATAATGAGGTTATCAATTACTGTTAATGCTTAAAAACAGCTTATGTTGATTTTCACGTAGGAAAAATATGAAGAGACCACGACCTTGCTTGCTCAGATGGAGAAAAGGGCTGTCATGGCAGAGACAATGTTGGAGGCTACATTGCAGTATCAAAATAATCAAGGGAAGGCTCAGCAAGGAATCATGCCATCTCCTAGGTAATTTTCTAGCCTAATTCACCCAGCCTAAGTGTCAACTGATGGGCCAAAATCATCCCTTCAAAATGATTAACTAAAGTTGAAGATCTATAGATCATCCTCACTAATAAATTAGATCTTATCACAATAGGTGATGGATTTAGGACTAATTTGAGGATCTCATAATCCTCCCACCTTAGAAAAGTCATTGGAATTCCTACCCTCGGCCTGTGGCTAGCGGTCTAGCCCACATTCAGTCCATCCACCATCCAATTCAAACATGGATCAGCTTTGATATTATCTATAACGACCCGGTCCAAAGTCCAAATTGATGGGCCCAAGTCATCCCTTCAAAATAGTTAACCTAGGTTGAACTAATAAACTGGATTTTGCCCCAATGAGTATTGGATGTGGTACAAATTTGAGGATATCACACATAAGGTGCCTCAGGTTGGCAATGTTTTACTTTTTTTTTTTTATAGTCAATCCATTCATATGTGTATTTAATATTCATCTGATTGTATGTTTTGAGGAAGAGCTATAATACTGTCAAGGATGCTGCATGAATTTTTTGTATACTATCTATGTGCGTTGTGCAATTACCAATTTGTTGAAAATTAATCAGTGTCTTAATGCAGGGTTGGTAATAGGGATCAAATGGTACAAGAAACTTCCCAAGACCAGCCTAACAGGAAAATTAGTTTGCTTTCAAGGCCATTTGCACTTGGCTGGCGAGATAGAAATAAGGTGAGTGAGATACCACCCTCCATATATATATAGAGCTAATAATGTGAAGCAACTAAAAATATAATAAATATAGGTGCCAACTACATGTATGGGATAATAGTCTTGGAGTGCTAATTTGCATGCTGTAAGACCCAAATGGTGTGATATATTGGCACCTGTTAAAGTTGATTGCTGTAAGACCACAGTATATGACATATCAGTACCCATTGAATACGCTTAATGACACTTCTGAAATATTAATAGTTAATGGGCTTTATTTTCCAAGCATTAGCTTTATGCTGATTGGGTCTTTCAGCAAATAAAGATTGTAAGACCTTCTAGCTAATTATTTTCCTTTATTTTGGCCAAGCTTTGGAAACAACCTCAGAATTTACAGATTTGGCACTTCGAAAACTAAAAGAGGCCATCACTTTACATTGCTGTCGAATAAAGTTTTAGGTTTTTTTAAGCCTTTCAGGAAACTAGCGTTTCAATTTCAGTTTTTCCTCCCACATGTGAGGGCTTCTCTTTATCTTTTTGCTCAAATATTTCCTGCTTGTTTTCAACTCTATGGAAGTCTGAAATCATGTGAGTTCTGTTTAAACTCTTGATGGAAAACCAAAAACTTCTGGGAAAATTATGTTCTAACTGCTCTTGTTTTTATTATGCTTTTGCAGTTGGTCAATTAAAGATTGAAAACCACTGTGCTGCCTTATTCTTCTTTTATAATATTGCTGTTGAATTTGATGCAGGGAAAGCCAAACAATTCTGAAGACGGTCTTAGGCCCCAAGTTGTAGAGGAGTTAAATGGGCATCAGAAATCTGATAAGACAGAAAGGAATGAAGTGTAAGGACTCTAAGGGAGGAAAAAAGGAAAAAAAAATGATCTTAAAACGATTAAGAGTCATCTCCATTTCCTCAAGGGAAAGCACATCGTGGAGGGAACTGTTTGGGGGTAGTTTGAATCCCCCTTTTTATATGATATAGATTTAGGTTATAGCAACTCGAGTGGATGGATGTCAGTGTAATTGTCCATAGCTTTATATTACATTGAGCTGTGTATAAGAAAGAAATAATTTTTTCAATCATTAGTTCATTTGTATTGTAGAGGAAAAGAAGTCGTTGGGCATCCGTTGATACTTATATAGCTAAGAAAATCATTGTTTATTTGTAATTATTTGAATTCAAATTTTTGTTTGATGTCAAAAATCAAATAAGTTTGTGAGGCAAGTACATAGTTCTCCGTCTGGTCCTTGACATCTGGTACCATTCACCGTGACACATGTTTACAAATATCATCTTTTAGACCGTTGTATATATCATTTACAGGATTTAACTCATGGATTGGACTTGCTTGTAGGATGTGAGTCTGCGTCTGGTGCTGCAGTGTTAAGGCTTCCAGAGACGGTCATCTCATGGTTGTGTTTTCCCTCGTAGGTGGTGACGAAGGCTCTGGGATCATCTGATGACCTCTCAACGAGCTTCCTCGCATTACACCTCACATTCGTGCATCGGTAGTAGCTCCTGCAGAGCAAGAACACCCCACATGAATATCGAAGCTTGCAGACTCGGATAAGTTATTGCAGGTATAAAATGACGACTAACCTAGGATATTGGCTACCCTTGACAACTTTTTGTCCATATTTCCTCCACCGAAAGCGGTCTTCCAGGATCTCTGCGTCTGTGGAACTCTGCACTACAATTCGAGGCTCTTGCAAACTTGGTAATGAGCTACCAGCTTCTTCATCCTCCCGTTCTTCGCACTTTCTGAGGTTCAAATATATAATGGTGATAGATCAACGGGGAACAAAACATATAGTGCATATTCAAGATCTTATCGACGAGAAAAAAAGTGCAATGTGGAGACTTATTCATTAAATAGTGCGTAAAATTAGAGCTTGAAGAACTAGAAACTGGGCTAGCAGTATGTCTATACCTCTTATGTGTTATAATTTGATCATCCAAACCATCCATCCCTCCGACTATTTCTTCACAGTCCATGCTGAGGCCATAAAAATCATCCAGAGTTCCATCACCAACATGAAACCCAGCATCCTCAATCGGATCTGGCATGAGCGGCATTTTCCCCGAGGAGTACTTAAACGCAGGGTTGTCAAACTCATTGTTAAAATCAAATCGGAGATCAAGTGATGCTTCCCTCGTGTCTGTCTCAACAAGTTGACTAATATTTCCGCTGTCTTTGTCTGTTTCATCACTCTGCAACTGCTTCTTATAAGGTGGAGGCTTTGTATGGTTATGTTCTCCTTTGTACACAATCTCTGCTATCTGACCATCAAACGATCTCTCAACTTTCTTCTTCACAAGGCAGTTAGGATGCGTGCATTTGTAATAACTACGAGGAAACTGGCTACCCTTTACTTGTTTTTGCCCATATTTTCTCCAATTATATCCATCATAAGACGATCGATCTACACATGATGAGCTAGGAGAAGGTACAGTTTTCTGATTTGTCTCCACATTGCGAGGTGTTGTTCTTGAAGGTTCAACATTGCTTGCTTCAGTTTCCATTCGGCGAGATTTTTTCCGACGAGGATTATGTGCTCGGCTTTGCTGTTTCACTTCTGATTGAGCTTGTACTTTTGGTGAAGTATCGGTTACAAGAACATGGTGAGTGTTATCCATGCATCCCTGCTATGAGAACAGGTTAGATTTGCAAGCATCATAATTCATGGATTGTGTTGTGGATGTTAAACTTCCTGTCCATTATAGTCAGATTCTTACCAGATTTGCTACTTGAGTAGAGGTGGTTTTTGATATCAGCTTTGCGGACGGCTTGTATATGATAGTAGGATTAATGGACTGATCTTCTCTTGAAACTGTATTAGATTCTTTTGAAGCAGCATGCTCTGATTCTTCACCAATCTCATATGAGACTAGCTACAAATAATTAAGCACGAAAGAGAACATTAATTACAACCTATATTGATTGAGAAACTAAAGAATGAACAAATGATGATGCCAATTTACCCCTGGATTAGTTTGAGGACGTGAAGGTTTGAGTCTTGTGGTCTTGGGTTTGATAGGAACAATAGCCTCTGAAACAGTAGCAGGAGTAGTATCAGTAGCAGAAGGATATGGAGAAGATTGAACAGCACCAACAGGCTGCTCTGAGAAAGGTCTGGAGCTGGAGCAAGAGGGCCTTGATGCAACAGGTTTGGCCACAACAATTCTCTCTGCAGGTTCGGTGACCTCCATATTTTACCAGCAAATAAAGACTGCAACATAAAGGAAAGATCTACTCATTGCACTCCTTTATTCTTCCGAAGATAATGAAACACTTACTTCATCAGTTCTACCTATAGTTATTATCTCATTAAATTGATGGCATATAAATTAAGAGACAGAATCAGCACCCACAAGCTCAAATGAAAGATCAAGAAAAAAGAGAACTCACCTTCAAACTACATCGAAACAGTGCTACTCATATTTAAATTTATTAGTAAAAATCTTCAGTTCTTGCACCCAAAATAAAATAGATATATACGCATTATGAACCACGGAACAAAGTAAAGGAAGAAGGATAAGTTGCATGAGTGCCCATACTGAATCTAAAAGCAGATGAAGATTAATATAGCTTTGATGAGAGATACTGACCACTTCAGAGAATTAACTCATACGAGAAAACAGAGGAGAAGAAAGAAAAAGAAGAAATGAGAAGGACCCAAGTTAAAGAGGTGATGGTTGAGTTGAAGTTGATGGTAAAAAGAGGATAAGGAAGGTGGGGGGAAGGTAGAAGTCAGGAAAGGGAAGTAGATGGTAAGAGGGCGTGGGGCAAAGCAGATCAGAACCTATGGGAATGTGGGCATTGGGGGTTCGACCATTTTTTGCATGTCAACCATCATTCAACGCTTTGAATGGTAGTTGGCATGCCAACCGTCACTGTGGCCGAGGAAACTTTTTCAGATATATATTATTTATATTTAAGAGTTTTTCATCGAACAGGGAGGAAAAGTTTTTAATATGACCGAGGGGTGAAAAAATGATACCTATAATTAACAGAAAAAGGTAAAAAATATAAATTATCTAAAATATTTAATTTAAAAATTAAAACAAACTTAAATTTAAAATTAATAAGAAAATAAAATAAGGGGGTTAGTTGGGCTAGTCTCCTGCCACTTCAAAATTAAATACATATAATTTTTATTTTTTGAATAAGGTAATTATTGAATGGTGGTAGCCCTGGTCTTGGAGTGGCCGATGGCCCTTGTAATTTTTTTTTTGTTTTTTAAATTGTTTTAATTTTATTTTATTATAAAACTAATGAAACTTTTATTATTAAAATAAAAAATTGATAATTAATTTTTATTTTTCCACCGCTTAATAATATAAAAAATATATATATATTAACATCCTTAAGAAAATGAAGTTCAAATATTTAACTATTTCCTTTGGGTTTGGGAAATAAAACTTGCTACATGTTTAATGTGTATATATTTGAGCAAATGAAACATGAGACTAGTCAGGACTCAGGATATAAGTGAATTATGATTGGGAAAATACTTTCTTTGGTATTCACGTACAAAATTTCCGAAGTCTTTTATACTTAAAAATGAGTGGTAAACATTTATCTGTTATGCTTGAGAAGTGATATAGTGGGCCTAAGGCATGGCCCTGCTGGGTCCCAACCGATTCACTTCCACCACCCTGCTTCTTATTCTTCTTCAATTAAATACCATTTAAAATAGTGTTACTAAATAAGTTGGATTTTGTTAAAGTTTCGGTTTAAAAAATTGTATACAAATTAAAATGATACTAAAGCCTCAACTTTACCGAATTTGAAAATAAAATAGAGTATATTGGGTAGGATTGGGTGGTACGATATATTATTTAAACTATGATATAAATGATGAAAAAATGTTGTCGGGCATCATTTATTATATATACAATTAATGATTTAAATAGTATATGGTACCACCCAGTCTTACCCAATATACTGCAATTTATTTTCAAACCCGGTAAGTTGAAGCCTTCGTATCATTTTAATTTGTATCTAATTTTTTAAACGGAAACTTTAACAAAATCTATCTTCTTTAGTAACACCATATTTTAAAAGATATTTAATTGAATATTGATGACAAAATATATTTTTAATTTTAAAAACATTTTATTTATAACTTTATATTTTAGTTAAACCCAGGTTAACCTCAAACCAAATATATCCCATACCGGTTATAAATCTAATATAATAATCAATACGATTTTTAAAATTATGATTTATACAATGAATTAGTTACAAATGTTTTAGGTATACAAGGACTTGAAAATATACACGAAGAAGGGATATAAATAAGAATAATACACACGGGTAGATATATACAAATCAAAGAAGTTGAGTATAAGAGTTGGCGTAATAACGCACAAGAATGCGTTTCAGATCTGTAGATGACACATTATTACTTGAGACTCATCTCACGATGATAACCGGTGATTATGACCAGCGATTTGTTGTAGCGTTTAAGAAACCCCCTATAGCATGTTTTTGATTGATGTCAATCACTTTAATAATTAAGTTAATCTCCACTTATTAACAAGATTAATACCGATTAGAAACATGCTATAACTAGGGGTATAAATGAGCTAAACTTACTCGCGAACTTTTTGCGTTCGGCTCGCGTTCGATACTTTTGTGCTCGAAAAAATAATCGGCTCAAAATAAATAAGCTCGTTAAATAATGAATAAAATTTAAATAAAAAAATGTTTGACTCGATTTGAATCAGCCCGAAACTCAAATTTGATGTATTCAAATTCGAAAAATGTTCGGCACAATTCAATTTGTAAATATTATTAAAGTCACATTAAACTTATATAGTGTTAAAAAAAATTTGATTTTATATAAATCAAAAACATGAATATTTATTAAGTTCAAACTCGAGTGAACCTTAATTCGAGTTTGACTCAAATTCGGCTCAAACCAAATCCAAACACCATAAATTTTAGACAAACTCAACTCAATTTGTTTACATTAAAATTCGGCTCGACTTATTTTATATTAAACTAAATTCAAGCATAACCCAATTCGGTTCGACTCGTTTACACCCACAGCCAGAGCAGGTTTGTTATAGCATTTAGTAGAGTGAGCCTCTGGCCCACAATGCTAAATTATACTATGAATGACTTGTTACAAATGACCTGGAACATGCAAACATAGATGTAAACATAGCAATGACCTCAACATAGAGAATACCTGTTCACATCGCGGAAGAAAGAATATTAGGAGCGCATTGATTAGAGGAGGGTAAACAGAGGCCATCCGACCTTATAAGAGTCTAGGGTTTGCTGCACTCCAATACATGGATTGATAACAGCCTTCATTCTTCATATATTACACACACAAACAATTAAGTCTTTCAAGTTGCCCCACAAGGAACTATTAATGCATTGCGATAACAACACAACTAAAATTTCTTCCTTCACAGAAGCTGCTCAACACTAGAATATGCCTTGAACAGCACAAGGATACAGATTAAACGTTAGCTATCTGCGTCCTGACTTTTTGGTCCTTGTGTTGTTTGTCTCACAAACTGCCCTCGCACACGGGGACGCTGCTCGGCCAACATCTTTCTAGTTTGGTACCTTACCTGCCGACGATGTATAAAAATATCTCAGCAAACAAGAAAAGAAGGAAAAAGAGGTAAGCTTGAAATTGTATTTCAGTGAAGCATAAAGGAGATGATGGTTATTGCTGCTAAATGAGATTAACAATGTCCATTGTCTAATCAACAACAATCTCTTAACTTGCATAAAATCATGACCATATAAATAGAAACTTCAATTGCAAAAGGAATAACTCACGAGAGTTAGTATATGATATGAACATTTAAGATGATCTTTTTCATTGACAATGCAATATACATGGTTCAATTATTTCTCCAGACTTTTAGCTGACCATCACTTGTGAAAAATCAAACATAACTCTCAACCTACCTACAGGTTCAGATAGTATGCCAAAGATGGTCGCATTTCAATCCGAAGTAAAAAAAAGGTAAAGTTAACTCGGTTAAAAAAAGAGTTAAAACTGATTGAAGTGTGGCTTTTTTATGAAGAAAATAGTTATAAAAATCATCGTTAAAATTTATAAAAAAAATTGTGTTAGAATTCCATATTTGCCAATGGGTTAGATTCACATTTGCATCTGTTTCTACATTTAAGAAATTGGTCAGTTACAACTTACAAATGTTTTCAGGTGCAGATCCACAACTCAGAACGTGAATAACATGTAAAAACAGTGCAAATCTTTAAAAAGCATCGTTCATTTAACTTAAAAGGCAATTTATTGATGACAATAGAATAATGTGCCAAAATAGTTAATTTTTTTCTTAAGACTAACTGGCCCTATTATTAATAAACCCTAAAATTGAGTAGGATGGTTATGTAAAATCAGCAAATGCAAGTTAAAACAAAATGGTGAACGTAAAACAGCAAAAGAACCAATTACCTTCTTTTCATAGCATCTCTCTTTCCTCTTCTGGCGAAATTTGGTTAAAGCAGCTTCTCTCTGAGCAGAACGATTTTGTTCAATTCCGCTTCCATATCCAGTTCCACTACCGCCATCAGCACCACTTTTTCTGCCAGTTCCATCGTCACTCTCTACATTTGTAGCTCCATCCTTAGCAGCTGTACTACTTCCATTTTGTCCGTTGCTTCCATGATTGCTGCCAGACACACTTCCATTAATGCTGTAGTTTCCATTATTTCCAACTGGTCCACCAATGGCATTTGATGAACCACACTGAGGTGTCGCTGCCACCGTGCTGTTATGGTTTAAATTTTCATGTCCCAAAAGTGGCGAGGTAGGCTGTGGTCGATTATGTACATGGTGGCGATGGTGGTGGTGGTGGTGATAATGGTAATGGTGGTGTTGGACTTGGACTTGATGGTGGCTGCCTATTGCCTGTCCAACTGCAACCAGGGCAATATCACTGACCTTTTCTGATGCAATTTGCTGAGAAGGACAAGAGTGCCAATTTCGTAATTGATGGAAGGCAGAGGATTTTTGCACAGCACAAGCAGAGTCAGACATGGGAGATAGTTTATCTTTAACAGATGTTGGCTTAGTGAAGTCCGTTGTGGTAGATTTCATATCATTGTTGTTGCTGCTGCCATTGGATCCCTGGATGATTGGAGTTGCCACAGAATTAGATGCCAAATTGTATGCGGACTCCTTTTTGATGGCTTCTGAGTTGATATCATCATTAATAGGAGTGGAACAGCTTCCACCACATCCTGTGGCACCTTGTGTTGTAGAATTGGTGGTTATGTACCTGTAAAATTACAACGACTAAAAACATCTGCCAAAAGAAGAAACATTGTATAAACAATATATAAATATATATGTTGTTGACCTTGAGAAGGCTGACTGATCAGAATGCCTTAGAACATTCCTCTCATCCTTATGAGGATTTTCATTATCTTCAATGGATCTTAGCCTCTTTAAATTCTGTTCAAGTGATGGCAAATCTTTTGCATCAGAAATGAGTTTATCTCTAACATTAGAGATAATGGAAGGCCCAGTTATGGTTCCAGATAGTCCTACTCCCAAATGAATCACAGTATCCCTACAGGCACCTATACCAATCTTACCATCCACTTGAATTCTATCTTCTGCACAATGGCTGTCAGTATCATTACATAGAACAACGCAATTCATAGTATCTTTGCCTTCCTTCAGGCCTTCTGAAAGCAATTTGTTATGCTTTAAACCAGATAGCATTACAGGAGTGACTTCCCTCGGACTAGTTTGATGTTGCAAATCTGAGCTTGGTGGCAACTTTATTTCCATCTCTCTTCTTCCCATCACAACAGGATCTGAGGGGAAATTCATAAAACAAAGAGAGGATCGAAAAGTGCAAAACTTTAAAATTAAAAAAGGTAATTACTAAAGCATACCAAGAAATTCTTTAGTCTCTGTAATATTCCTCTTAAATCCCACTACAACCCTATCATTGCCAGAGATTTCAGGCCTTGGATAAATTACTTGGGAGCAAGTACTATCATGAGCTTCAGCTGGCAGTTTCCATGGTGACATTGGTTGTGGTGACTCAACTTCAACAGCACGCTTTGTCCAGGAACTCTGTAGTAAGCAACAAATAAAGAAAAAGTAAATAACTCAAATCACGAAGGAAAACAACAGAACTTGTAGCCTAGAAGAACCAAAACAATCACAGAACCATGCCGATGTTGAACTAATCACTTTGTAAAATTGGACAAACGACAACTTTAATTTTTTAATGTCATGCTTTCCAAGGTGCAACGTGCAAAATCAAATTATGATAAAACCAACGAGATAGTCTTTTCACCATGACGTAAGAAGAACACATCTGCTTAGTTGAATGCACCATATAAATTTGGTAATTTTGATAAAAGTTTTTTCATGTCACATCATAGCAGCATCGACAAGAGTAATTTCATATATATTTAGTCATAATGATAATGAGAAATCTGCTCGAATAAAAGCACAAAAAGATGGCACCAAAAGATGCTTTTGTAAGTGACCTACATCACTATGACAGTTACAAAAGGTGAAAGAGGATGCTAATTCACAAGAATAGCCCTCCCTAATACGTAATCCGTACAGGGTTTTTGTATTTCAGCTAACTCAGATAATATAATAACTCATATATCATTTACTATGCAATCTTATCTGGGACTTCGAGTATGGACCAGGTCATTCCATTCTTAATTGAAAATACAAGTCAGGATGTTCAATATTCAATCAAGTCCAAATTAATCAATCAGAAGTTACCTGGAAATGAAAATGGAGTCACATAGGCATAGAAATTTAGATGCTAGAAAACCCTTAATTCTATCAAAGCTTGGACAAGAAATGAGACATACTTGAGTGCCACTTCCATTATCACTTCCATCCCTCAGATTTAGACCAATACTTGCATTGTCATTTTCATCATTGCTGCTAGTATTATTGTCAGATTCACCAACGCTATTTGACTTTGGCACAACACTTTCACTAGCACTGCCACTAGACTGCAAAATGTGGAACCATATAATTCATAAATATAAAATTATAAAGATAAGAACAGGAAAGAATGGTCGACGATGTTAAATATTGATTGTTCCCTGGGTTTAACCAAATCAAAGGACATGATAGGGGATGACATGGAAAAAGGACAATCCTAGTAGAAGAGAAAAGAACAAAGGGAAGGACAGGAAAAGAAGTAACATTGAAACCCACCAAAAAAAAAAAAAAAAACAATGATCAACTCTAAAAGTTAAGGTCTTCGACAATTGCATTTAGACTTGAGAGACATAACAAGATAAGGAAAATACTAATCGTATCGAGGAAAATGGTACAAATATAATTCTAAATTTTTTTTTTAAAATATCTACCAAATTTGTACAGAACTTGTCTTGCATCAAGACACAACCTCAACTGTTATCTCTCCACTGGATCATGTATTCCACTCAATAAAATTTAGCACAAACAAGTAATGTAAGATCCACATTGCCGATGTAAAAAGAGTATTAGTATGCAAATATTAAAATCCAGAATAACAACTTTGATTGAGAAACAGGATGTAAATAAAATGTAATTTGACTCACACAATGGCATCTCCTCCAGACATGCTGCCACAGATTTTTTAGCTCATTTTTCCTAACCGGCTTAAATAAGAAATCAGCTGCACCCTTTGATAAACATTGAAATACAAGGTTCATAGAATCAACAGATGACATCACTGCGAGCAAAACCCGTTAGGTGTAGAAACTACATAAAATATCAAAATAAGCATAAAAAATTAATAGGAAGAATGAAACTTCTAGCATCTAAAGAAAATCACTCACTAATAACTGGGATGTTTTTGCGAGTTTTGTGACTCATAATTTTGCATAGAAGGCCAATTCCAGATAGGAAAGGCATTGCGGCCTCCGTCAAAACAAGATCAATACGAACTGTCAAATCTTCAAGAATTTTCCATGCTTGTACACCATTTGTAGCATTAGAAACTACCAAGAATAGTAAACCGATGAGGGAAGTAGAGGGTAGAATGTATAGAGAAAAGAAAAGAAAAATCGTGCAAAACAAAGAACATATGTAAGGGAACATAAAGCATTGTATCATTATTTTTGGAAAATATTGTTGCATTCAACTTCTATCTTTGTTTTCAACATATTTCCTACCAAAGATATTAAACAGTAATAATTAGGTAGAGGAATAAACTAGCCGAGCCGAGTTAAGCACGGCTTTGTTCATGTTCAGCTTATTTTTAAACTAGCTTGCTCAAGCTTGGTTCATTACCAAGTTATATATTTCGAGCAAAGCTCAAGCTGAACAGTTACTTGTTCAAGCTTGGTTTGTGTTTGATTATGATGTGAGTCGAGGCAAGCCAAGCCGAGCAAAATAGTTTGGGTTGATTAAATCCTGATAAGTAGCACGTACCTGACATTTAGTAGTAACAAATAAATAGTTCTAAGTATCTATTAATAAGTGGTTTATAACGGTTATATGTCTCAGTTATTACTAACTAATTAAATAAGTAACTAGTTACTATAAGTATGACGAGTATACATTCATACTTTAGTCTTAGTAAATGTAATAAGCTATATTTGATATATTTTACTTTGAGAAAATAATAATTTAGGGTAAGCATTACGTATTGTTACTATTAAATAAGTTAAATAGTTAATAGTTAAGTAACACATTAAATATTAGTAATACTTTTTTGTTAGTAATTAATGAGAGTATAAGAGTTATTTACTCATATAAAAAATTTAATATAAAAATATTATACAAGCCGAGTATTATATCTAGTTCAAACACATCAAGCATGAGTTTCGAGCCAAAACAAGTCAAACACTCCCTAATTCAAGCTCTGTTTATAATTCAACGAGTTACCTGTTTCAAGCCGAGTATTCTTTCGAATATAAAATTAACAAGTACAAGTTCAAGCCAAACCGAGTAGAACATGAACTGCTTGCAAGCTGGCTTGGCTTGTTTACACCCCTACGATTAGGTCATACCAATGTTAGTCAAAAGTACTAGGGGGACTATTTGTCCTTGATGAACTATATAGCTAATGATCCATATTTTCAATAACTGTGAAGGTTTGGTTTGCATCATTCCATAACAATTATAGAGTCTGTTAGCGGTAAATATTTTTTATAATTTCAGCATAATTTTGATCCTTCGGGAAAAAATTTAAGAAAGAGTGTATTATCAACAAGTTAAGGCTTAAGGAATTTAGATTTCTAAAATTATATTTGTCAGAAACAGTTTTGATTTTTACTAGTAATATTGGGCTTGGACACAGATATATATAACAAAGAGATAATACAAAGAGAGACTATTAAAAAAAATGAACTTCAAACACCATATTAATACAACCTAATTCCATATTTATGTGAATTTTGCGTATGTGACTTCACTATAATCAACATGAACAATGGTGGTAAAGGGAAATGGATAGATGATACCTATACCTTTGGGCTGCTGTCACATGCCTCTTTCCTATTACATATCCAACAACAAATTTAACTCAAAAACATCATTCCCTTGGCCATCTTGCCACATCACTAAAAAAATCAAAACAAAAAGGTATGTTTAAGATCTCAATAAAAATTTGTCACTCCCTTTTATAAGTTTGTTTCCTCATAAATTTTAAAACACACACGCACGTACACACACACAAATACAACCAATCAATGCCTCCCCTTGCCTTAGTCACGGGCGTCGCTTACAACCTAATACATTATTTTGTGGATGTCATTAGGTAGGTCCTTTACATGAGGATATCTAGTAGGTGTTCTTAACATGTTTGGCAAGCCATATTTATTAAGTTATGTGTGGACTTCTTAATCTAGTATGACCATCATTTACATTCAGCTTGTTTGCGGATCATCACATATTGTGGATGGTGTGTATTGATTGATCAATATGATGTGACCTATTCCCTCTACAACACAACCCACAATACATGATGATCAGTTAAACATGCCAAGTGGAAAGGAAATAGGCTATGCTACATTAATGAATGAACACATCACTCACAAGCATGAAGATCCACAAAATGTATTAAAGGGAAAGAAATAAGGCCACGCTACATTAATGAATTAACACAGCACACATGAGACATGATGCCATGCTAAAAATGCTAAGGTCACCCATTTGACATTATAATATAAAGAACCTATCTAATGATGCAGTGCAATTAGCCTAACTTTTATTAATATTTTTTTTAAATAGAGTGTCATGGAATCGTTTTCCATTGACTTGGTCATTATTATAGTATTTTCTGTTACGGATTTTTAGCTTAAATAGCGTGAGATATCTAAGTAAATCTATACAAGTAGTTGTACACTTGTGTCTATATATGAGGGAATGGTCTTGTGTAATGGGATATATTATGATGAATGAAAGTTACGTTTTTCTCTTTTATCCGTCTCTTTGAATTTGTTATTCCTTGATTAAACTGAATTAGTTTTCAACCATCCACAAAATCTGGGATTTCGTTCGACAATATTATTTTTGTAACTACTGTAAAGTGTACATAAATATATGAAAGAATATATGGTGCCTCTCAAGTTGAGAGCACTGATCTTTGTTCTCTCAATTATATATGCTTTGTTTCTGTCTTAGAACAGTCCTCTATCATATTATGTCCTCCACATCATGAAATTCTACAAAATGCCTGTCTACAATAATGCTTTACAAATAGACAACTTTCATGGGTAAGGAAAGAAGATGTTTTATTGAGAGTTTAAGATGCCTTATTCCTGAAAAACCCCTAAAGGAATGGAATGATGGACAAAGGATGATATTGTTGAGTAAGTTCCACTGACCACCAACATTGTAATAGAGCCCAAAGTAGCATGACCAAGGGTGTAAGAGTTATCAAATCTGCTTCTTTTTCATAATACCATTTTCATATTGGTTTATTTGGTTAGTCAAAAAGAAAACTCGAGAACATAATAATGCAATGTATAATCAATTTTTTTGACCCAAGTGTGAAATGCACGAGAAAAGACCATAAGCTAAACTGAAATAGTATATACACATCAATTATTTTACTTAAACACATTTATTAAATAAAATTCTAAATAGATGCAAAAAAACATTCATCAAAGAATAAACATTGTCAAAGCCTCAAACAAATTCTGTTTTCATGGAAAAACAACTTCTACAATGCAACAAATAATGAAGAAAAGAGTACCGAGAAGAAAAAATGTTTACAAAAATAGTACTAGTCAATAAAACATGTCACTCACCTTCATAACCACAATTACAGAGTAGTGCACCAACCACCTGCCTAGTTGAGTCATCATTTTCGACCAAGAGAACTTTTAGTGACTGAAAAGGTAGGAACCTGTCCCACCTAACTACTTGCGGTAGTGGTTCTTTCTGGGAACCAAAATGGTTCTCAGATGCTATAACACCATGAGCTTCAAACTCCACATTATCGGCTTCGTCAATACTCTTTGATTCACCACCCAGCACACCATTTTCTTTAAATCCATTACGCTCACCATGCTTGTAGGAGTGTAACTCTTTGATTCCTTTCTCTATAGCAACGTTAGGGACTCCTTCAACTTCCCCCATCAACTAGATTAAAGAAGTCAATAGTGAGATAACAAAGCCAAATATGGTAAATCCCCTACATCCCGTCCTTCAACAAAATGCCGAGTGTGAAGACAAGGCTAACATTCGAACTTCAAAAAAGCATGACAAGCAAATTGAAGACCTGATGGTCTTCACTGGAAAGGATCAATCTTTATCCCATGAGGCCAAAGAACTCCACAACAACAACCTGCTTCACACATAACTTAAATTAGAAATGGAACTTTTCATACACTAAAAAAGAAAAGCACACACTCATAGAACAAATTATGGCCAAATTTCTACCAAAAAGGCCTTTCATACAGGGATCTCAATTGGAAGACTACAATTTTAATACAAGTGATATCTCTTCATATTACTCAACAATATATGACAAACACCAACTCTTATCACCCTTACCGCACATTAAAGGACGAACAGAATTAGCAATCCAAGTTCAAGGATCAATCCAACTTCATGATCTCGTCTTCTCTCCACACCTAAATTTGGTATGAATAATTCTAACCAAACACCTCCGGATCCCTCAAAAAGGCATAATAAAATACCATTGTTCCCAAAATTTTCACAAATTTTCCATCGTCTCACCCCACCATCAGCCTCTAAAACCTTTTTTTAAAGAAAAATCAAAACTCAAAAAATCCGTTCAAATATCTCGCACACTAAGAAATAAAAAATAAAATCGCACCTTTATTGTTACAAATACCAGAGCGCTCTATCAATACCCCGTCGATCTTCTACCACTTCCTCGCAAACTCAGGAGCACCACCAGACCTCCTGTCGGCCGTTCTGGAACGGGACGGCTCCATCTCCCTCAAAACAACCCAACCAGCGACAGCAAATGGGAGAGCCTCCGACCGGCGGCGGCGCGGCGGAGAAGTCGCCGGAGAAGGCGGGGGGAGGGGGTATGGGATGACGTGGGTCGGAGTTGGGTACGCTTGACGTAACAATGGGAGAGGTAGGGACTAGGGGGGGTAGAAGATTTTTTGTTGCCACGTGGGATTGTGACGTGGCCTATGTGGAGGTGAGGAGAAGCCCGGTCGGTGCCACGATGGAACCGAATCTTGCACACGTGGAGAAGATCAAAAGCAGGCGCGCAGGTGCGCCTGCCCGTATCTCGGATATCCGTGTCGGGTTGCCGACTTGTCGTCCGCTTTGCCGTCTTCTACGAACCGAAACGTGCCCATGTCGACACCCCATGCCAAGCTTGCTTGCTTTTTTTTTTTTTTTTTTTTTTTTGTGTGAGTGTTTTAGAAAGTATTATTATGGTTATTAAAACATGAAAAATTTTCCTTCATCTTGGAAAAAATACACAGTGATATGTGTCTTTTTACGATAAATTAAATCTAGGATGCGTGGGGGGAATGGAATCTTGATATTTGGTAAAACTATGGCACGCCACCCTTTTCGTAGAAGCTAATTTAACTCTGATTTTGTTGCAGCTACCATTGTAACACCTAGAAAAGTTACATAAGCGCTGCCTGGGAAAAAAATAGTTATATAAGTGCTATTGCTAATAGATTTACAAACTTGTAACGTGTGATGCGTGCATAATACACACTTGATATACATATACAAACAAAAAAAAATAAACAAAATCATAATACATTTATATATTTATTATTTAAAGAAATCTCCAAACATGTCATGCATACATATTTAGCTATGATTTCGTAAAATTCAAAAGAGATTTATACACATGATCTACAACTTATATACCAACAAATATAATTGTAGACAAACTTCCCACCAAATAAGAGATTTTGCTTGACCGGGATTTGAACTCAATGGTTTTGTTTCACAAAATAGAGAGAGGTGAGGATTTTAGTAAGGGAAATACAAAAATATCTATATAGCTTGACACTTGTAAACAGTGCTTCGTCTGATAAAAAGAAGATAGAAGAAAAAAGAGCGAAAAAATAGAGAAGAAAAAATCATTATACTCATGTACTTTAAAAAAAATTGAATTAAAAAAATAATCTTTTTGTGATTCGTTCATCCAATCACACAATCAAATTATCTTTTGTTAATCTTATACTTATTTTATTTTATTTATGTTCGTTTCTTTGACAATGGTGCCTTGGTTGTAAATGGGTTTCTTATTTGAAATTATCAACCACCACGTAATTTGTGCACAAACAATATATATATATATATATATATATATATAATGCATGTCTATAATGATTTACAAATAGATAACTTTTTTGGGTAAAGAAAGAAGATGTTTTATTGAGAGTTTAAGATGCCTTATTCCTGAAAAATCCCTAAAGGAATGGAATGATTGACAAGGGATGTTATTGTTAATTAAGTTCCACTAACCACCAGCATTGTACAGAACCCAAAGTAGCATCCCCAGGGGTGTAAGAGTTATCAGATCTGTTTCTTTTTCATAATAACATTTTCGTATTGGTTTATTTGGTTAGTCAAAAAGAAAACTCGAGAACATAATGATGCAATATATAATCAATTTTATTGTCCCAAGTTTGAAATGAACAAGTGAAGACCATAAGCTAAACTGAAATAGCATATACACATCAATTATTTTACTTAAAACAAGTATTAAATAAAATTCCAAATAGATGCCAAAAAGCATTCATCAAAGAGGAAAAATTGCCAAAGCCTCAAACAAATTCATCAAATTATCTCATATTAATCTTATACTTATTTTATTTTATTTATTTTCGTTTCCTTGACAATGGCGCCTTGGTTGCAACCCGGTTCCTTATTGAAATTATCAACCACCACACAATTTAATGTACAAAAAATACATATAGTTTTACCACATTGTAATTTGATAACCCAGATTAAAACTTAGGACAAAAAATTTTTCTTACCCCTAACGTACTTAAGCGGATATATATATATATATATATATATATATATATAACATTTTTAATGGACCCCACTGCCTAAAAAGCCAGACGAATAAAAAGACATAATCTTACACGGAGTGGATAAATTCTTTTTTTTTTTTGCAGTCCACTTTTTGTAAGTTAGAATTTTGACAAAGTTGGCTGGTAGATTAAGCTGTGAGAACTTCCAATCTGGAAGCCAACTGGTGGACGATAGGATTGAAAAAAATAAAAAAAGGAGCACCTTTAGCTTAGTTCAACTTCAATAAATTAATTTATCTACCTCTCGTAAGATTATGTGTCGAAGCATTAGATGGTACGAGTGACACACTTTTGACAATTATAATACATTAACGATCCGTACTTCAAACCCAAGTAGACTTTGTAAAAAGCTATACAACAAATGAACAGCTAAGGAATGTACTACAATCATCCAAAGTTCCTTCAATCCCACGCACATCTATATCCGTTTATCAACACTCACACATACAAATTTCGGCGTCCATAATTAGTCATTCCATATTTGCTTTTAAGGGTGGTTCGTTCAAACAGAGGGCCTATATTTCTTAACATACCGAGCCATAAGCTTCATTATTGGAAGGGCCCGCACACTGACAAAGAAACAGACGTGGATGCTTGCTTGCTGCCGAATTATGATAGTTATCCTCGTACAGTTGTGGATAACTAGAGTTGGCCCACCAAACGAATGGTTGGAAGTTGATATCCACTTTGCAGGCTGGGGGAAGGACTACGGGCAATGGATGGAGAGACAAATATCCCAATCACCAATTGGCACGTATGGAAGGATGTTTCTTTCAACTGTCTACTGGCTGTTCAACTCCGCGGGGCCATCGCCAAGTGACCATTCTTTTTATCCCATCGCATGGAACTCGAGAGCCACCCATTCCCGATCTAATGCTTGCACCTTGACGCCTTCGTACATACACACATCGGCATCTCAACGTCCCCGGCGTAGTGAGAATGATCTTATTCCAGAGAAAAAAAAGCCTGGAAGCTCCTTTAAAAATAAAAAGCCTTGATGCACCATGATTGACCTTCTTATTCACTAGGTCCAACCAACTTACAGCTTGATCCATTAGTAACAAGTTCCTCTAGCTCCATGTCAAGATTTATCTGCTTCCCAAGTGTCCCAGATATGATTGCCCTTTATGCATCGAAAACTGGCCTTTTGTACCAGGACACAACCAACACCCATTCATTCCTTTCCATAACCATATTTTCCATCTAGCTTGAATCAATAAAATAATATGATAGACTGCTTCTCGAACTCAAAACCATAATTGACAAAACAAAAAAAAAAAAAACTGCAACAAATTGATCACAAACAAGCGGTTATTGTACACTACGCACTTATATTAGTTCAAGTTACACTTAAACAACATATCAGAACACTAAATCATGGCATGAAGGAAAAGCAAAACCAAAAACAATTAATCATGACAAATACACAAGTTCAATGATAACATAGTCCACCTAAAGGAGGGTATGCCATTAGTCCACCTAAAGGAGGGCATGCCATTAGATTAGCAAGTGATCATCAACTAACGCCTACCATAATACCCTTTACTCATCTTCATAATAGATGATGCGATACAGACCATTCTAAACAAATGATTCACCATATCCCTCCTGGAACTCTTTTTGAATTAGAGATATGCAACAATCCTTCATAAAATTATATAACCATCGGATGCTAGCTGTCACAACTGGTTGAACTGGCATCTCCTCAAGCGCTACCCACCATCAACCAAATACAACTCTGCACGAAAATAAAGGAAGTATCAGTTTAGAAACATGGCCTTGGACATTTAATGACTTCAGAATAAGGATTAATGAGTATGGAAACTCTTCCTAGAAAAACATCGTAAGTAGAGAGTTCATTTTTCATATGTAACTCGCCTCATGCCATGTAATAGTAATAGAATATTCAGAAATCTGAATTGTCAAACGGAAAACCTCTTGCTGACATATAGAAAACACCACACTCATAAGGAAACAGCTACTCTAACAGGACATCAGAAACGGGAATAATGGGCACAGAACCTTCTCTAATAAAAAACACCAACTTTTACACAGGAAGTTATAATCATGTTTATAAATCAATTGCTATATGCCCTAGAGCAATACGTCATTCTTCCAGGCTTTGAATTACCAAAAGATTCATGTTAGACAATAAAATGAAGTCTGCTTCAACATATAGAGGACAATTAGACAGTGAAGAGGTAAAACCTACATTTTAACAGAACAATAATTGTCATGATTGGAAAGTTTCCATTAATGGCAATTAGTAGATTCAGTATGTAACAGGAAAACTGAGTTTGTAACTAAGTAGAGAGAATGAAAGCAATATGAAGAATGAAGCAGGTACCCTATAACTAAGCAGGTTAAACTACAACAATGATTTCACACGCAATTACACCAAACAAGCATAATCAATGAACTTTGTGGGTCAACAGTACAAGTTTTAAACATGGGTATATATCTATCTTGCAGTTATTTTCAGTTTTTTTTAAAATGACGAACCCAATCATCAAGAGTTCGTTAAAAGAATTACTACATGAAACTACATCAGCACAACCTTAATCTTGATGGAAGAGGTTCATAGCAAAACATTTTTTTTTTAAAAAAAGGAGAGAGAGAGAGAGAGAGAGAGAGAGAGAGAGAGAGAGAGAGAGAGGGAAGCGCAGGATAGTATGGGAACCAGTGTATTACAGGAAGAGTTGGGCTCCAAATGCAGCAAACATTTACCACTACCGGTGAGAGCCCATCTTGCTATCATCCTCAATAGTGCCTTCATCAGTATGCCTGTTCCAAAGGTAAAAACACTCTTATAATTGTACCAAAATACTATGATACATCTTAAATTTCCTTTATTTTGGGCTCTACAGATAACAAAATGGAATGCAGCACGAAAACCCTTCAGCATACGGTTTGAGGCGTCTGCAGATGATGGTGATGCAGAATAGGAAAATTCAGGTAAATTTGAGAGAGAAAAGGCATAACCAAATGCTACCTCCAAGATGAGGTCAAACTTCGGGCTTTTCTGTCCAACTGCAAATTGTCCAAAGTATTTGAAGCATGAAGCACATCATCAGAAAGCTCGTCACTGTCATATCTCCAAAACTCATCTTTTCTGTATCCTGACATAGAGGTTCCTCTCCATTCTGCATGAACCACAAACCAGGCATAAAAATCACAAGCATCTCAAAAAAAGAAGAAATAAACTATGATGTGAAAATTGTCGAATTACCAGATGATTGAGAAGCAGGAATTGGCCTGTTGTGACAATCAGAAACAAAAATTGTGAAAAACATAAACTTAGGAAAAAATAAAAATTTCAATAAAAGAAATTCTGCAATGACCTTCCTAGTGGAGGTATGCCTCTAACAACAGATGATGATGAAGATGAGGGTCGACGAATGTTTCTGGTTTCAGTGACAGGAAAAGAGTCTGCATCAGGTGAGGCTGATCGTCTTCCAGTTCCCCTTGTTTGAGAATAATTCTGAAGATTGACAGAAGCATAAACAACCGTCAAATCCAGGCAATAACACCAAATTTCTTAGAGAAGTAATGCCCACACACAGATGTTCTAACCAAACAAGAAATTAGCCATGATCTAAACCAATTAGAAATTAGAAAAATTTGAACTCGTGATGAGTACCCATACAAATTTGAAAACCACTGTAAAGCTTTGAAAACCAATACCACACCTCAAGCTTCAAAAATCCTTCAAGAACATCTAAAAGAAGTGGACCACTGTCAGCATTTCTGTTCACATCATATCCATTCTTGCTACTGAAATCTCTTAATTCAGCCTTCCAAAAGTCTTTTTGCTGATCCAGTTAAAAGTGTTTAACAGAAGCATGCATTAGTATAATCTACAATGAATAGTTGATTGGGCACACATAACATAGATAAGTGTAACAACAAATAGCTAACTAACCAAATTGCACTCTGGCAGATAGACCTTTAGAGTGTGACCAAGTTGGGCCCATTCCAAGTACTCACATATTAATGCTGTCAGTAACCTTCCTGCATTTGGTGCGCAAACATTTGTTAGAAGAATAACGTACATCAAATGAATGAATGTATTTCTTTTTCTTCTTCTTCTTCTTCCACCTAGTACCCAAAGGGTATCGGGGCATGGACCCTAAACTTCCATATAATTACAAATGACAAAATTTTTGATGATCAGATGCCCTTCCTGATGTTAACCGTCTTCCTTTATCTAGAATTGGGACCCGCAATGCAGAAGCATTGACAGAGTTAAATGAATGTATGTAGTTTATATTTGAAAAAAATCAGGCAAACAAATTTTACTAACAAGAATGCATGCTACCCATTAGAACCAAAACATAGCCTGATATCAGATGAGAACCTTAGATTTGCACCATATCTGGCAGATATTTGAAAGTACCTTTTGGGGAAGCGTGTAGCTGTTTAGCACGGTCATTACAGCTTCCCAGTAATGCTGGAGGAACACTATCGTCATTTTCAACTGCACGATCCTCTTCCTCAATAGCCTCAAATACACTCGCCCTCAGCTCTGCCTACAAATATGTGAAAACATTATATACGCTTTCGCAAAAAGCACCATCATAAATGAGACATAATATTTGTAGATAAACAATTTAGGAATGCTGACAAAGCCAATAATATATAAGCTACAAAATACTAAAAAAAATATCACCAATTTAGTGACAAAAGAAGTTTCGGGCAAAGAGCAGAGTGAAACATGCAACATTGACAAGACCAAACCATTATACTCACACAAATGCGCTCATGATTCATGATGCAAACCCACTAAGGTCGCACAGCTTATTCCTAATTTTTCATGTATTAACTAAGCATACCAGTTACCAAATTTAATGTAAACAAAAAGACTAATAAAATTTAAAACGATAGGAATACATAGTAAATTATTACATACAAATGATGCAGAAGAATTGATAAACCATTACAACCACACATCTTGGCCCTAATACAAATTAAAATTTTCAGGCATCCAGCGGATGCCCATAGCCATGCACAGAATACAATAAGAATGATTGGCAACAAACATCTCCGTTCTTCAACATAATCAATTCAAATCTTGAACAAATGAGTACTAAGACAACATCTAGACCCCCCCTATAAAATCACGGTCCAGATGGTTCAGAACCCTCTCCACACCAAGACAAATGACAATGCCAGCAATCCACCCAAGGGAATAAACTACGAAAAGATAGAAAAAGCATTACCAGTAACGAACGGAAACACTACAAAAACGGGGGGGGAAAAAACAATCGTCATTCACCTTCCAACCACCTCCATTCCAACAATGCGCAGCTCAAATCAACAGCACCAACCGATGAGCACAAGAAATCAAACAAAAGGTGCCGAGTCAAGAGGGGGGTGGGGGGGAATTACTCGAATTTTGGCGAGGACGCCCTTCTTCTCAAGGGTGCGGGTGACTAGGGTTTTGAGGTCCATCATCTCCCTCGTGTAGTCGTCCATCTCCCCAACCCTGAGATCGTACCACGCCAAAGGTTGGAGCGCCGCAAACCGTCGAGATCTGCGAGCTTTCTCTGGAAAAAAGACGGGAGCTTGGATTTTGGGGAAGAAGACGACGAGTGTCCGAGCAGCAAACGCTCCGAGCGAGCCGGGCTGAAATGAATTCGAAAATATTTAAAATTAATTTAAATATTTTTCATGTTATTTAAATTTGATTCGAGTTTAAATATAATTAAAATATTTAATTTTAATGAGCTTAAAATAACATGTTTTTATATAATTAATAAAAAATATTTAATATATAATTAATAATAATATTTATTTATAATTTTTAATATATTTAGGGTAGAAATGTAATATTATATATATTATTATATTATTTTATCAAATTAAATTATAAATCGAGATCAAATTCAATTTATAATCGAATTGAGTCAAATCTAATTAAATACTATTTTGCTCAAAATTAAGATTTAAATTTGAATTGAGTTCGAGTTTAAATATTTAAATATCGTATTTCAAGCTAAACTAAACCAAATATTAAGTGCTATCGCTCACTCAATTAATAACCCGTCACTCTTTTGATATTTTTTAAAATATATATTACGTGTGTAGGGTAAAATTGGAATTATAGATAGCAGAGACGCCCAACTTCAACTTCATAAACCACCACAAAATCCCTACTTTCGAAACAAAAATCCTAAAATTACTACTTACATTATTTGCCGTTTAATATTTGTAGCTATGGTTTGCAACAAAAAGTGTCCGCTTTTATTCAAGTCATTAAATTTGGCCTTTTATTTTACCGTAAAATGACTTTTTATTCAGCATAGTTCAGAACTTGACAAAATGTGAACGTCCACACTAGTTGCAGAATTGTTGTACATACATATCTTAGATTTACAGAGTTTGATCACTTGCTTCAAGGGATCAGATGGCTAGAAAATAGATTTATTTATATCTATCTAAGTATTCATTTAATTGACATGGAAATATATTTTTCAAAATGGCTTCCCATGTAAATAAACACTGGACAAATTGCACTTTAAAAATAAACATAGACTATTTAACATGAATGAAATTTCGTTCTTTAAAATTGACTATCATTCAAAAAATGAGAATTATTGAAAAAAATTATAATCAAATTTACATAAAAATTATAAAATATAAGTTTAATATTTTAAATTTAGAATAAATTACTTTAAATTTGAGCCAAGTTGAAGCAAGCTGCTTAAATTTTACTAATATTTTAATAAATTATTAATTTTAAGTCGATGATATTTTTTTGAATCGTAATTTTAAGTTTTATATTTGTAACTATACTAGACTTTTATACGGTACAATATATATCTAATTCAACCGCTTCCAACCGGATTAATTAATATGAATAAAATGTCTCATTAAATGTTAATCATCAATATTTTATTAAACATTGATTAAAATATTACAATTTTAAAAAATAAATAAATTTTGTGAAAATATCATACTAAAAAGCCGGATACCAATTAAAATAGTACAAAATGGTTAAAATAGTACCAAATTTAAAAATGGTATGTATGGGGAACACGGGGTGTAATCGGCTCGTATGATATGATATTTAAAGGTATAGTTTGAACTTAGACTATAAAAAAGACCGGTTCAAAGCTGGACCAGCCCGACCAATTTTAGCTTGACTTTATTACCCCTAAGCAAAGATCTGACTATATGAACTTGGGACATACATAACGACTTCGACGACATGAATGCCAAGCCTAAAAGACATCCGATCGGCCGTCGCCGCCCTGCACCGCCGCCCCGCCGTCGACATCCTCGTCGCCGGCCACCTCCTCCAGCACCTCTCCGATGGCCGTCTCCTACGCCCGGCCGCCCAGCTCCACGCCCGCCTCCTCCTCCTCGGCGTCGTCCCGGGCAACTTCCTCGCCTCCAAGCTCCTCTCCCTCTACTCCATCTCCGGCCGCCTCCCTCTCGCCCGCCGCATCTTCGACTGCATCCCCGACAAGTCCACCTTCTCCCTCAACGCCATGCTCTTCGCCTACTCCCACCACGGCCACCACGCCGACGCCGTCTGCCTCTTCTCCTCCCTGGCCTTCTCGTCCCCGTCTCTCAAACCGGACCGGTTCACTGTCACCACCCTCTTGAAGTCCCTGTCGTCGCGCCCGGGGTTCCTCGCCGGTCCCCGGCGCGGTGAAGAAGTGCATTCGTTTCTTTTGCGTTGTGGTTTTGAGGTCGATGCATACATTTCAAATGCTCTCATTGCTTTCTATGCTCGCGCCGGGCGTTTGGGTCTGGCGATGAAGGTGTTCGATGGACTGCCGGAGAGAGATGTTGTCACTTGGAACTCTATGATTTGCGGGTATTCTCAGAGTGGGGAGTGGGAGTTGTGCTTGAGCTTGTACAAGAGAATGAGGGAAGTGCAGGGGTTGGTACCGAATGCGGTGACAATGGTGGGGGTGTTCCAGGCTTGTGCTCAGCTCAAAGATGTGGGTTTTGGCGTGGAGGTTCATAGATATGTTGTTGACGCAGGGATTGAGATGGATGTTTCTCTTTGGAACTCTATAATTGGTTTTTATGGCAAGTGTGGGGACTTGGATCATGCGAGGAGATTGTTTGATGGGTGGAGTTTCAAAGATGAGGTCAGTTGGAACACAATGGTTTCTTGTTATATGAGCCATGGATTGGTTGAGAAGGCGATGGAGCTCTTTAGGGGGATGGCAAGCCCCAATTTGAGTACTTGGAATGCTGTTCTTTCGGGTTTGGCGCAGCATGGTCGGCACATTGATGTACTAAAGCTTTTTACTAAAATGCAGTCCGAGGCATCATTCCTGCCCAACTCAGTTACCCTTGCTAGTATACTTCCTTCGCTTTCCTACTATTCAAATTTGATGGGTGGAAAGCAAGTTCACTGCCATGCAATAAGAACAGACTGTGCTGATAACATCTATGTAGCCACTGCAGTGATTGATATGTATGGGAAGTGTGGATTCGTGGAAGGAGCTGGCCGGGTCTTTGAGGGGACTAATGGTAGAAGTGTGATACTTTGGACGGCAGTTATCTCTGCCTACGCAGCCCACGGCGAAGCAGGTGCAGCCTTGTCATTTTTCGATGACATGCTGATGAGTGGAACACAACCTGATCCAATTACATTCACTGCTGTGCTTTCGGCTTGTGCTCATGCTGGACTGGTAACAGAGGCTCAGCGGTTCTTTGAGATAATGTTGAAGGATTATGGTACATTGCCTTCTTTGGAGCAGTATGCGTGTATTGTTGCCACCTTTAGCCGTGCAGGGATGCTTCAAAAAGCAGTAGAGTGCATAAGTAGGATGCCAATTACACCAAATGCAAAGGTTTGGGGTTCTCTTCTCAATGGCGCGTCAATCTTTTCTGATGTGGATATTGGGAAGTATGCATTTGACAAATTGGTTGAGATTGAGCCAGATAACACTGGCAACTACGTTATCATGGCAAACTTGTATTCAAAGGCTAGAAAATGGGAGGAGGCTGAAAGGGTGAGGAAGAAAATGATGGGCATGGGATTGAGCAAGCTTCCTGGTTGTAGCTGGGTTGAGACAATACATGGACTACAGACGTTTGTGGCCAGTGATATATCGAAGTCAAACCGCTACGACATCTACTTTATTTTGGACGGACTTGTGGTGTTGATGAGGGAGGAGGGCTATGCCGCTTCGGTGGAATTTGACGAAGAGACTGCCTATGGATAGACCCAATCCTTGGGCTTGGCAGTTGTCAACCCTTTTTGCCATATTGCCTCCATGTTGTACACAAATCATTTTTGCTTACTTTCCAGGAATTTGTGTACCAAACTGAATCCCCACTCATCCTGCTAATCCATTTTGGATTGCTGCTACTCGTTCCCATAAATATGCATCAGATTATAATGCATCACTCAAGTGGAACGGGGAAGGCAGCTCCAAACAAGGAATTCAGTTATTTAAACGAAGCTAGGAGAAAGAGAACTGCTTCAATGATTACGAGCAGCAGGCGAGGAATAATTTAGGCTACTTTAGTTCGAACCTATCTCCTGTTTAGTTCAAGTTAGATACTGGTGAGACTGAAGCACAATTTTGAGAACTACTTTGGCGGTAGTGGGAAAGATCAAACTGCCATCTGCAAGACACACTCTGCCCATTACATTATGCCAGGCCCTGTTATCTGCGATTCCTATTGACAGACACATCCCAGGTGACTCCTACGTCCGTTTGTTCAGGGTCGGAACCCAATTTATAAGGTACTTTTCTGGTTGGTGATTATCTTTTGTTATAGCTAATTAGGCTGCTGGAGCACGTCTGTTATATCATTGATGATAGTTGTTTAACTAGCATAAGAAGTCAAGCTAATTTAGGAGGCCTACTAACAGGTATCTAATAAGGTATTCAAGTCACCAATTGGAGTTACGAAGAACAAGACAAAGATTGATCTAATTCCTCTCTCTCTAACATGCTGGACTCTCCCTTCTTAGCAAATTGTCCATCTATTCTCTCTCATTTCTTCCCTCCGTTACAACTTAGGCAATAACAACATTCTTACAAAAACATCGAATAGATAACCTAATTAAATGATAATCTAATTATACAATAACCAAATTAATCAAATCGATATCTATAATCCTCCAAAATTGAGAAGTGAAAATAATTGATACGATGACTGTTCAGCTAAAATGAACTTAGCTATGAGAAAAACCCACTACAGAATAAAGGTGGCTTGCTAGATCTTGAGAAAAACCCACTACAGAATAAAGGTGGCTTGCTAGATCATGCATTTATGGTGGTTGGAAGAAGGAGATGCAAAGCACAACAAACTAAATATTGGTTCTTACATGTAGTAAGTAATACAAGATGGATAGCACTTTAAAACGTGAAGATGATAATACAACCCTCTCCACTTTATTTGTATACCATTATTCACTAACTGGCAAATCCTTCAAACTTAAATGCACACAACATCACAGTGCACACAAATGTCTCGTGTTGTTTCATCAGTTCCCCTGCAAAGCAAATATCAATATCATTTAGAAAGCCCCGCTGCATCATTTGGTATAACTGTGGGATGGAGATGACAGCAAGGCTATAAATAAGTGAAGTTAGATTTACCGCAAATCTTTTTACAAGTTGTTCAACCAATGTTTCTGGATTTTGTCGGGTCTCAGTGTAGGCATCAATTTTTTTCAATTCCTAAGTATTATTGCAAACAAATCAAATACAGAGGAGACTCTATTTATCCATTGTTTTGATTAGCAAGAATAATAAAACATGTATGTATAGATTTAGATGTTTCGCTTAATGTACCTGGAACCAACTCGCTAGCTTAGGTCTTCCTATGGTTATGTCATATTTCTTGACATCCAGAAAGAAGTGATAGGCTCTCTCAAAGAAAGGAACGTAAGCAATGTCAACCTGAATATTACACATATATTAATTAAAAGCTTACATAGTACAATCTACTGAAGTTTGGAAATAAATCGTGTAACTAGCAAATGGCATTTTCTATAATTTTAGATATCATTGATTCAGCGTGATTTCATCAAGGAGCTTGCTTGAACAAATTTAATCTGGCCTTGCACAAATTTCATTTTTCTCCAGAGTTGTGTCAATGGCAAAAATGGTTTAGTAGCCAACTAGTTTCATTGCTCGTAAACAAGAAATGGAAATTTGCAAAGTATATCTCAACACGGAAATTATCACTTACCATACTAAATTGGCCAAGGAAGAACGGTCCATCATCATACTTTGAAAGGGCATTTTCTACGTGATCCAAAGTGGAACCTGTTACAAAGTTTTAACCTAGCGTGAAAACATTTCTTTACAGGATAAAATATTTAGTGAAGCATTCTGTTTTTATACTTACCAATTTCTGTTTCATTATCGCCTTTGGATGCAAATGCACCAAAAACAACTTTGAGGAAAGTATTACTACAATCAAGCAATTCTTCTGCAGTTTGTTTCTTTGCTGGGTCCTGTTTTTCACCATCCATGCATCAAATTCAAGATTATCAGGGTCTTAAAATGCAGTGCAAACAGCACAGATGTATGTCTCTTACCTCAGGAAGAAGTGATGGCCCTTCGAAATGGCTGTCAATGTATTTCACCAAATCTAGACTCTCTCCCCTCACTTCATTGTTGTGCTCCAACGCTGGGACCTGTGAAATGCACAAATAATTTAGTTGTGATGGCAAGGTGCATTGCTGATTACAACTGAGGCCTCAAATCTCTAAGATTAAGGTGTTGCTTGGCTTTTGATCTAGCTAATAAAATATTTTCAATTGTGTTCTTATATCGTATTTCTTTTCTTCTTCTACCAAGCAATTATTTCCTCCAAAGTTCATACCATTAATCTTCTCCATGCTTCTTTTCACAAATAAATCAAATTCAACTTATCATTGTAAGTTGAAGCACACATGTTACAGTGGAATTGTTACCTTGTTTTCAGGGTAAACCTTCTCCTTGTACCAAGCAGGCCTGTCCTGTATGCTGAGAGGAACTAGTTTTATGGTATCTTCCAATCCCTGTTCCAGAAAAGAAGTCACACTTAAACACAATATTTCCAAACCCCCAATTAGAGTTTGGATGTCATATAACGCATCTTTCTTCAAATTCATCACTCCAATTTCCAACACGAACAAATGCCCCATACCTTGTAATTTCTAGCAATCCAAGCTCGTTGGGCAAATGGGCACTCATAGAATATGTACAACCTTCAAAATCATTGGCAAATTCTCAGAAAAAAAAAATCTTGACCAGAAATCAGAACACATAACACCAATGAAAAAGTAACATCCAAAGGTGACTCAACCAAGCTACACATGAACACACACAACAAATAACAGACCTCGTCGTCCCATCAAATAATGGGGGTTGTTCCGAGGAGGAATCAAGAGCAGCTGGATGAACTCGCTCAAACTTCCTGAACAGAAAAAATTGCACCACATATTCAGCACAAGACAAGAAGAAAACCAGCAAGCTAGAGTGGCATAGATCATGAAGAATTACCCCTTCGACATGTTGTGCAGTAGCTGAGAAATTGAGGAGCAAAGTGATCAATTAGGAAAGGCCAAGAATTATCTCTTTCCTCACAAATATTGTATTTTTATGACACCTTGTAAAATATTAGTGGCTAAGAAAAGAAAAGTGGGAGCTGAGTGTTTGAATGGGGTGTAGAGCTTGAAAAGGAGTGAAGAAATTGGACGGGATTGATGTTATATATGTACAAGTCATGATGATAAAATTAGGAGGAATTGACTGCGTTTTATATTGCCAACCTTCAGGATTAGATATCGTTAAAAAATTCTAATTCTAATCCTAATATAAATGTGATGCTCTCGTCATGTTGAACTTCTACAAGGACAACAATTGGTCAAATGTGGAAGATGCTATTAGTTTATCAGCTCTTCCAGATGAGATGGTTCACAAGGTCGCCATTGTAGGGTTCCAACTAGGAAGATATTTGGAGAGATCACCTTGTTGCCATGTCGTGTTTGAGTCCCTCCAATTGAAAATAGTGAAGGAGAATGAAAGTTTATTAAGTAATTTAGGATGAGATTGGTGTTCTAAGAGAGAGAGAGAGAGAGAGAGAGAGAGAGAGAGAGAGAGAG
>JAVDBV010000372.1:0-26131 GCA_032619315.1 Piper longum
AGAGCGGATGGAGGTGGCGTTGGCCAAGACCAGCTTCGCCATGATTGGGCCGAGGTCCTTGTATGGGACTTTCAAGCTCTTTGGGTCCGATAGGAAGGTGGTGACGCAGAGCTCGTAGTAGTTGGTGTCGCTGCATGTACTCTCTATCAGATCCCCGCCGGTGTCCCCCTTCCCCGCCGCCGGCGAGAAGTCAACGAATAGAAGTACTAAACATGCAGCCAAACGTATAATAAAGGCCATATTTTGGCTGCTGCCCAAGTTCTCTCCCAACTTCGTTAATACACAGAGACCCTCTAAATTTCAAGCTGATCCACCTTCTTCTCCAACTTAATTCTCCTCCTAATGCTGGGTTTGTGTTGCCTCCGTTTCTGGTTCTATCTTTGCTAATTTATTTGAGGAGATGGCGAAAATGGGATTGGGGATGGTGTTGGCTATGTATGAACGAGGGTAGTTGTGTACTACATGTGGAAGTCGTGTATCCGCAGCTAAATAACAAACCATGAATCTGCTAGTGGCTAGGGATGACAAACTCTAAATATTGCAAGGTATCCCAGACCAGTCATTTGGTTTCTAAATCTGTTTGATTTAATTGGGAGGTGCATCTGGTTGTGGTTGTGTGTTTAATTCTGTCTCAGAATCCCCAAGTGGAAGATTCCTGCTAAATTAGCATATGTTAATCATGTTGGTTTCAGAAGTTATTATTATTATTATTATTATTATTATTATTATTATTATTATTATTTGTGTGAAGAATATGTTTGTCGAAATCAAATAATTTAAGTTGCGGATCTACCAATTAATAATTGACAGCATAAAGAAAAATGTGTACATGTGAATGTGCAAAAAGAATCGATTATTTATGTTAACGAATATGATCCTAAAATTAAGTAAATGTTTGGCAACATTAATACCCAAAATTCAACTACAAAAATGTTTTTTTATATAACAAAGCAACATATACGTATGCTTCATGTTGAGTGGAATTGAATTCAACGCAAACATCTTGAAGCTGGGATGATCAACGCTTGAAGGAACAAATTGCTGACTTATTTGATTGCAGTTTGAAAAAGTATTAGCTAAGTTTCATGCATCCAAGATAGTACGAGGCAAATTGTAATAACTTTCAATATAGTATCACATATAATAATTTTTGGGGGTATAATCCGATATATTATTAGAGTTGTGTTTATCAATCTTTAATTTGGTTAACTAAATTTAAAGAAATAATTTAGGCCTTCATAATACACTTGGGCCGGATCATTATATAGGATTAACTTAAGCTTGATGATGATGAGACAAACGTACTGAGTATGGAAACTAAATCTGATTATAAACCAATAATTACCTGGGCTCAATGACTTTTAGGAAGAAAAGGAGCTCAAGTACTGATTAACAAAGATCTTCATCATTTATTTTATATATATATATATATATACATATATATATATATATTCTGCTTAAATAATCACATTTAATAACTTTTAATCAATGCAAATTTTCTTATTCCCAGATTTGATATTTTAGTCCATGGACAACTTACCACGTAGTTGACAAACTGGGTACCCTCACAGCTCATTGATCACCTGAAGTGGAGTGATTTATATTATTTCTTAAATATATTAAATAAATAGAATGATAAACTAAAAATAAATAAGAAATATATTTTGCTCCTGAGTGGAAGATATGCTCTTGTCAACAATGGTAATGGATTCATAAAATATTCGAGTTTCGAGTATATATATCACTCTAATAATTAAAAAATAAATTGAATTTGACTCGGTGTTCAATTAAATAAAATAAAATAACATACCTAATAATAGACTAAAGTTACCCACGTGTCACCAGATTTGATGAGACGACCGTGTCCACTTTGTCCTAAAAAAATGTTGCACTTTTTGTATGCGTGACATCTCGGACCCAACATAGCAAAAATCAACAGTTTCCCGTCCAAGGACAAAATTTATGTAATAATCAAACAAACAAAGAAACAAACCGACCGACCAAAAAAAATCCCCGTTTTCCGGTCGTGGACATAGCGGACCTAATTCCGGCGAATATCCGGTCCGGAATCCCCTCCCCCGCATTCTCTTTCATATGATCCGATTCCGACGCGAATCCCCGCCGACAAACCGGTGTTTCAGTTGGTGATTCGTCGGCATGTCGTCGGAGCATTTCATAGGCCATGGCTGCGGCGGCGGCCTTGGCCGGTACGCGCCGATGCACTCCGACGGCGGGCTGTCGTCGTCGTCGCATTCGTTCCGGCAGGCGGCGGCGGCGGAGCCGGTGTGGATCTTCGAGGAGCTGCCCAAGGCAAGCATCGTCTCTGTCTCCCGCCCCGACGCCAGCGACATCACCCCCTTCCTCCTCTCCTACACCATCCAGTTCCATTACAAGCAGGTGACGACGGTGAACTCTGTTGGCGCCGCATCAGAGATTTGTTTGTTTTTTTTTTTTTTGGATTTTGGCATTGCTGTTATTTGTTGGATATATGACGGATGGGAACAGTTTTTGGTTGGTTGGGGTTTGATAATCCGGTATCTGGGAATTGGAAGGCCTTGATTGAGGTTTCGTAATTTTTAGGGGGTGTTTGGATCGGGCCATTTTGTGATTTCGGTGATGATCATGATACAACTGTTGGATGTGTTTGTTGGGAACCTGAAAATTTTAGGACAGATTATTATTGATTTGAGTGGTGAAATCGGGTTTGGATTATAGGAGGTTGTTCTTGGCGATGTGATTTTAGTGTTCTACATTTGTTGTTGTTTTGATTTATCTGTTTATTTACTTGCCATTTTTTTTCGATTTTGTGTCATGCTAGCTACTGTTGGATAGGAAAAATGAAATAGTTTTGTTTATTGATACGCTATAATGTTGGTAACTTTGCGACGCAATGCTGGTAGGGATAACTGGAGTGTCGACACAACCTTGTATCTTATATCTCCAGGATTTTCTGGAAGAAGAAGAAGAAGAAGAAGAAAGATAAAAAGTCGAACAACTAGTAAATAAATGCTTTTTCTTGAATTGATCTGATTCCTTATAAGGCTACATATTTATACAAAGAAAAAGACCATTTACAGTCTTTGGTCAAAGTTGAAACATCATAATAAAGACTCAAATTTAATAACTTACTTGACCAAAGGCTTTAGATTCCCCAAAAGGAAACCGTCTAATGAAGGTTCAACTTAATGCAAGACTAAGATATTAACTAGCACATCCTACTTGAATATAAAACTCAATTAATTAATAAGGTAAATACACTCTAATAAACAATATTCTTCTTCCTAGAGTAATTTTTCATATCTTGTACTTGTGCTGCATCATTTTGTGAATAGCTTAGTTTAGTGTTTGGGATTAAGAGCTTTGGAAAATCTATTTTTTGGGTGCTTGTTTTGTGTTTCTTACATTTGATTTTTTTTGTTTATTAACTTACCAATTTTGGGTTTTGATCATGGAAGCTACTGTTGGATAGAAGGAATGAAACAGTTGTGTTTATTGAGACGTGAAAGTGGGCTACTCTGTAGATAGAAGAGTTCATCATGTGACGTGTGGATCTGTTTCGGCCTTTCAGGTTTATAGATGTATTGTAAAATATCGTGGGGTATTGAGTTCCTTCCCATGCCCTGCATCATTTGATGTCGACAAATGTGTTAAATTGTGAGATTTGGTTTGGTTTAGTTTATTGTTTTATGTGGGGTATCCGTTTGTGGCAATCATCCGGCTTATGCTTCCTCATCCCCTTTGAAATCCTTGCCGTCATGTTTTTAGGCTTTTGATAATGGAAGAAACATATTTATAACGAGTGTCAATTACTAGATGGAGTAAGGCAGGATAAAAAAGACTACAAATAGCAGTCTTTGAGTTGTATATTCCTGAGTTTCTCTTTTTACACTGTCTATCTAGTTCAAATGGCATTTGGTGAAGAAAGCCTCACAAGTGTGCTACCTGCATTTCACACTGAAGAAACGTGCATTTATTGAGGAAATCCATGAGAAACAAGAACAGGTATTCTCTACTCAATCCCGCTTTTGTAATTCTTTGATCAGATATTTGTTCATTCGGCTCACTATAATGTTGACGACATTTTCTATTTCTTGCAATAATATGGACATTGTCTCCTTCTTAGGGATACTTTAATTCTTAATTACATTTTAGGTAAAAGAATGGCTTCAAAACTTGGGGATAGGGGAGAACACAGCAATAGTTCAAGACGATGATGAGGCTGTTCCCATACATCATGAAGAAAATTTATCTGCCAAGAACAGGTTATTGTCCTTGTGCGGTTGCAAGGGAACTATTTTTTTGAAAGATTAAAGATCTAGTTTTTTTTATTGGGGATGCATCTTTTCTGTCTGCAGAGATGTTCCTTCAAGGGCCGCTTTGCCTGTAATTCGTCCGGCAATTGGAAGGCAACAATCTGTTTCAGATAGAGCAAAAATGGCTATGCAAGGATACTTGAACCACTTTCTTGGCAACATGGATATAGCAAATTCTCGCGAGGTAGACATGCTTATCATCATTAACATAATTTGTTCTCTTGGATTCTCCCCTTTCTGTCAAAATGGCAGAAATAGCAGTTGTTTTTGTTTTACATCTTGCACAACTCAGCTTGATGTTTTGGTTCTAATTACTTTATTGTTTAACTATTTCTAGAATTATTATTGTAGCATCATTTTTTTGTATCCTTGTTACCATTGAAGTAGAGGGCAACAATTGTTTAAACATGTTAGGATTATTTGAAGGGCATGGTAGCTTGGTACCAGTGATGATAATTCTTTTTTTTTTCCCCCCTCATCAGTTACTTCTGATATTCATCAGTTATATTATTTTTAAATTTTATAAAATAAAATTAGATAGTAGGTTGTAACTGGTTGAGGTCTATTCAACAGTCTTTTTATGTTGTACAAAGATGTATTAGAAGAATGGGATCACAAAAGTTAATAAATTCATGCAGAAGACATAAAAACATTTGTTTAATGCTCTAAATGTATTTTTTTTCTTTTCACTTAAGTATTAGGCGCACATTTTTTATTTTCTCTGTAATGGTTTTTACATGAATTAACATTTATATGTCTGTTTTGATTCTGTATTTTATTTTCTGCAGCGACTATCTTATGGTATAAATTACTATTCTTCCATTTGCAGGTCTGTAGATTTCTAGAGGTTTCTAGATTGTCTTTTTTGCCAGAATATGGTGTTAAGTTAAAGGAGGATTATGTGATGGTCAGGCATCTTCCTATGATTAAGAAAGATGGTGACATGAATTGTTGCTTGAGCCCTTGCTTCAATTGCTGTAATAATAGTTGGCAGAAGGTTAGAATATTATTTTATTGTTGCTCAGGAAGGAGGTTATTTTAAGCATGCATATATTTTTGTCCATTTTTTTCATGAAAAGGTATTCATGCATTGTTTTTGTGTATTTGGAACTGTGGTCAACACCCACTCAGCTTGCATCACTTATCCAACCATCGATTGCTCCATCCACTTTTTTTTTTTTTGTTTCTTTTGCATATTCTCTTTGAAGAGCACTTATTTCTGGTTCCCATTAATTTAGGCAAGTTCCTTTTGTTTGTTATATCAAGCAGTAGAAGAATGACCCAATAGCCTTTGCGATACGAATGTTAACAATTTTCTACTACAATGAATCAGAAAAGTATATTCTGAATAAGTTTATGGTGATTTACTTAGGATAAATATGTGAGCACCTTTAACAATTATAATTTACTCGTCTCTTAGTTAAGACCTTGACGCTTTAGGGTTTACAGTAGTTGTTGCAGATACAGTTATTTCAATTATGTTTCTCTTATCTCCAAAATTGTGCGTGAGATTGATCGCCCAAGTGCGCCATTGTAGGTGTGGGCTGTATTGAAACCTGGATTTTTGGCTTTGCTTGAAGATCCTTATGACACCAAGCTTTTAGACATAATTGTTTTTGATGTATTACCTCCTTCAGATGGAGATGGAGAAGGCCTTTTTTCACTAGCAGAAGAAGTTAAAGAAACCAATCCACTACGATATGGATTTTCTGTGAGTTGTTTCTCTGTTGTTTTTGGACTTTTCATTCTTTCTGCAGCTTAGAATAGTTAAGCATTTAGGCGATGGTGATATATGCTTAGATAAAAGTGAAGTGCCTAACATTTTGATGGCATTTCGTGCTTGAAAATCCAAAAGGTATCTTGCGGCAGCCGAGCAATCATAATGCGGGTCAAAAGTAGTGCTAAAGTTAAAGATTGGGTCACTGCAATTAATGACGCTGCCTTAAAACCTCCAGAAGGCTGGTGTCATCCCCATAGGTTTGGATCTTTTGCCCCACCAAGGGGTTTGATAGAAGATGGAAGCCAGGCTCAATGGTTTGTCGATGGTCAAGCTGCATTTGATGCCATTGCTTCTGCAATAGAAGAAGCCAAATCAGAGGTATATTTTGCATGATTGGCATTTCTAATATGCTTTTCACTGTTGGTTTAGTATTGACATTATCTTTATAAAAACTAAATAGTTTTTTGTTTGCAGATTTACATTACTGATTGGTGGTTGTGCCCAGAACTTTATTTAAGGCGTCCTTTTCATGCTAATGGAGCTTCCAGGCTTGATGCTTTGCTAGAAACGAAAGCAAGGGAAGGCATTCAGGTATCATTTTTGGCCTATTTACACATACGCAAAATGAGAAAATCACATGGGTGAAAGTGTTGGCTCATGTTTACCATCCTATGTGGATGACCATGTTGATGAAGGTGGATATGCAAGAAAGTAAGTGGCATATAAAAAGTCGGAGAGGTGAACAAAGAATAATAGATAAGATTGAAACTGATAAATTACAAAAAGAATAAAGAGATCTAGTTTATAGAACTATGAATAGTGAAGGCATCCTGACAAGACAGAAAGCAGGGTGTGTTTGAGACTGGGTATTGGCATAGATATGTCTAAATAATTTGGGTTTGTAGATCTGACTTGTTTTTCTGGCACACAAGGTTTGATGATGTTTGGAGAGTGCTTGTTATCTGATATTTTTATTTTTGCTATATGATTATTCTTGCAGATATACATTCTTTTATACAAAGAAGTTGCTCTTGCTTTGAAGATAAACAGTATGTATAGTAAAAGAAAGCTTCTTAATATTCATGAAAATATACGGGTGTTGCGCTACCCTGATCACTTCTCAACTGGAGTTTATCTCTGGTATGCTGCTAAATTATTTACATCTGACTGGTTACTGACTTGCTGCCACTCCAGGGTTTTGTGATTGATTTTATTCGCTTACTTTCAGGTCTCACCATGAGAAAATTGTGATTGTTGATTATCGTGTATGCTTTGTTGGAGGTCTGGATTTGTGTTTTGGACGGTATGATACTTGTGAACACAAAGTTGGTGACTTCCCACCACTGATATGGCCTGGTAAAGACTACTATAATCCAAGGTATATGCAATCAGTCAATATTTTCTATGTTGCAAAATTTTTTGTTTATTTCATTACTTTTATTTAAGGCCTCAAGTATGACCATAGGGAATCTGAACCAAATTCTTGGGAAGATACAATGAAAGATGAGCTAGATCGTGCAAAATACCCCCGTATGCCATGGCATGATGTTCACTGTGCACTTTGGGGGCCACCCTGTAGAGATGTGGCAAGGCACTTTGTTCAGCGTTGGAATTATGCAAAGGTTTGCTTACCTGGCTTGAAATTTAGTTAATATTGTAATTTGAGATAAGAAAAATTCAAGATATCTATGTGTTTTAACAGAGGAACAAAGCCCCATACGAGGAGGCTATTCCTCTACTTATGCCTCAGCATCATATGGTCATTCCCCATTACATGGACCCGGAAAAGGACAGTGAGATTAAGAACCTAGTGGGTAGAAACCTTAGAGACATCAAAAAACAGGATTCTTTCTCTTCAGGATTATCCCTACTAGACATCCCGCTGCTTTTACCTCAAGAGCCCAATGGTTCCTATCTCCCAAATGAAAGTCTTAACCAAATTGGACCAGATGTCAATAATCCAAATGGTATCTCATTTGCCTTCTGTAAGAGTAAAGATGATTTGTCCCACCCAGATATGCAGATGGAAGGCTTTGTGGATGATCGCGATGCTTCTCATTTGAATGGCACGACTGTTACTCTGTCATCAGAAGATTGTGATAAAGAATGGTGGGAATTCCAAGAAAGAGCGGACAAAGTTGTTTCATTCAATGATGTGGGTCCTGTTGGTCCTCGAAGTGCTTGTCGTTGCCAGGTTTGCATTCTTCTGTAATTTATGTTTTGTGGTTTCTTTTCTTTCATATTTTTTAGTCATCGTGAGCTATTAATGCTATTCACTTGGTTGTACTGTTTGCAGGTGATTAGAAGTGTGGGCCACTGGTCTGCTGGAACTGGCCAAACTGAAGAGAGCATTCACAATGCTTATTGTGCTCTCATTGACAAGGCTGAGCACTTTATTTATATTGAGGTATTTACTTATGAATGGCCATCACAAATGAAAGTTTATATGTAGGAATTTTTGAAAGGTGCATGCAAGATGCAATTTATATAAACCTTATGTGTTATGCGTATCGTACTCAATAATTGCTGTGCTTAGTATCAGCACTATTTATTATTTTCGTTTAACAGGTGTGATATGTGATCAACTGTCATCCTAATTACTCATTTTCTTCTCAGAACCAATTCTTTATATCAGGTCTTGCTGGAGATGAAATTTTGAGAAATCGTGTCTTAGATGCATTATTTAGGCGCATATTAAGGGCAGAGAAAGAAAAGAAAATGTTGAGAGTCATTATTGTTATACCACTTCTGCCAGGATTTCAGGTAATAATTTTTCTCTACTTATTTTGTACTCCATGTAAGAAAATAAATTGATAATTGAGATTAACAGGGTGGTATAGATGATGGTGGTGCCGCCTCAGTGAGAGCCATTATGCATTGGCAGTACCGGACCATGTCTAGAGGACCTAATTCAATATTGAAGAATCTTTATGATATGATTGGTCCTAAAACTCATGATTATATTTCCTTCTATGGTCTTAGAGTTCATGGAAAGCTTCACGATGATGGTCCAGTGGTTACAAGTCAGGTATATTGATTTACAAATAAATATAGGAAAAAAATTATATCAATTGCAGTGGATATTCTTATATTCAGCTGAAATTAATATTGGTCCTTGGATTACAAGGATGGTTGGATGATGAGGGAATTTGAAAAATAGTACAGCCATCTGATCTGAATGGATGTCTAGATTTTTCAGCATATATTCTTATATCAGCTTAGGATGATACTTCTTATATCAGCTTAGGCTGATACTGAGCAATCTCATAATTATATCACAGTTGTACTGGTACCAGTGAAAACAATTTGACATGCATTCTTATTGCTGTCTTGTAACCCTTTTATTATTTTTGAGTAATAAGTTTTTTTTTTAGGTATATGTGCACAGCAAGTTAATGATAGTTGATGATCGAATGGCCTTGATTGGATCAGCTAATATAAATGACAGGAGTCTTCTTGGGTCTAGAGATTCGGAGGTACTTTTAACTGCTTGTTTGGAGATATTTTTGTTATATTCGTGTTTGATAGCAAACCCTAACTTGACTTTTAGAAGGATTTTTTTAGCTGAAATGCTTGCTTAGGCAAGTTTGTTAATATGAAGCATGTCTTTGTTTAGTTGATTTATGGGGAGACAGAACATATAAAAGTGTTCAACTTTATAGCAGATAACATGAAAAATAATTGGAAATTGGGATTTTTCATAGTGAATTTCAGTGATATCTGGCATAGCATAATTAGATTGAGTGTGAACGTTAGGGCTCTTTGGGGAAGTTTGTACTCTGTAGTATAAAGCTCCCAACACCAATGCAGTGTTAGAGAAGGTGTAATGATTATGATGATGATGATGTAGCTTTAAATTTATGACATTTGAGCTTTATATATGCCATGAAGAGGCAGCTTGTTGTTATGACATCTAAGTTAAATATCCTTGTCAGAGGCATCTTGATAATACTTGTTTTTATTATGATTTTGCTATCTTTATTGTTTGTTAGATTTTTTCAAGTCATGAATCATGGCACTATAATGAAATTATTGTAAGGTTCCTGTTTTTCTACAGATTGGTGTTGTAATTGAAGATGAAGAATTTGTGGAGTCATATATGAGTGGGAAAGTTTGGAAGGCTGGAAAATTTTCTTTCAGTCTTCGCCTTTCACTCTGGTCGGAGCACCTTGGTCTGAATGTAGGACAGGTATTTATGCTTTTGAATTAGCAGTCATTCCATGTTGTGGTGGCAATTTTTGTCTCGAATAGATATTATGGATTAGGAACTCATTGGCTTTTGTATTTGTACTTCTACTTTTCAATGATATGTGATGGCCATATCAGCTAAACTCTAGATCAGATTTTGTTTCATCCTTGGGTTGTTAATATAAAATCAATATTTATTTTAACTAAGCATGCCATATCAGCTAAACTCTAGATCAGCTTTTGTTTCATCCTTGGTTTGTTGGCTACAAAAACAAAACTTATTTAACTGAGCATGCTTTAAAGTTTTTCACTTGTCGACTGACAAGCTTCTTTTTTACTTTGATCTTAAAGAACTGGGAAATTATTTCTCTGTAAAGACGAGCCTGTCTGGTACAGAAATTTATTTTATTTATTTGTTATAAAAACTACCATCAAGGATAAGCCTTCTGCATATTGAAGAACTGACTTCTGTCGGTGTTGACCTTTTCTATTCCTGATGCTAGAGGATACACTAATATTGCGATTACACATGTATCTTTAATGGTTCAAATTATTACAGATCAATCAAATTGTTGATCCTGTGGGGGATGCTACATACAAGGATATTTGGATGGCGATTGCAAAGGTAAGGGCAGAATTCTGATCAAGCTACAGTTTTTGTGCCTTAAACAAACTTTTGGGGGGCCTGGAAGGTCAAACATGAATATTTGGATTTATAGAATAGGTGTGCAGTGTAATGATTATTCTTTTAAGTTTGGGACAAACACACGCAGTTTGAGACTAAGCTGAATTCCTTGCTTGTGTGTTTTTGCTGTTTTCCAAGATTGTGCTAGTTACGGCGCTATGCCTTATACTAATGGATAGCATGTCGTGGATAGTTAAATAAGTAATTTAGCTTTGGTTATCATTTATTATGTCTCACTTTTCTTTTGTTTGTGGCAATTTCTGTAGACAAATACTACAATTTATCAAGATGTGTTTGCATGCATACCAAATGATCTGATCCATTCCAGGTATTAGGACCCTGCCTCATGCAATCTCCTGACATCGACTTAAATATGCATCTCATAAATGTAGTTTTTTTTTTTTTCCATTCGTTCTTTATTGATTCCATTTTAATAACTGCAGAGCGGCCATCAGACAGAGCATGGGGTATTGGAAGGAGAAACTTGGGCACACCACCATAGATCTGGGTATAGCTCCGAAGGTGTTAGAACCTTACCAAAATGGTGATGTTGAGACGACTGATCCCCTGGAAAGGCTAGAAGCTGTGAAGGGCCATCTAGTTTCATTTCCTTTAGAATTCATGTGCCAAGAAGATCTGAGACCTGTTTTCAACGAAAGCGAGTTTTATGCGTCACCGCAGGTTTTCCATTAAGGAGGCTCTGGAAGTAATGAGCAGTCAGTTATTATCCCAGATTCTGTATATTAGTTTCTACTTTTGATCTTCATAGATACAAAGTGCTACGAAGGGGGACTTCAGAAATGAACACTGACATATTAGACAGATTCATGATCAACCTGGCCGAGAGGAGGCTCTTCTTACCTGCTTGGCACATTAGAAGCTTAAAGGACAAAGGGAACCACTTTTTTCTTTTAAATTTTTTTTCATATTCTTTGATTTTTTTCCCCCTTCTTACCTCGGGATGAGGTAGAAGAAGAAGAAGTATATTACGTGTCACACGGGCAGCCGAGAATTTATCCCAGGCTGCTACTTTCTTATTGGGGATAAGCTGTATGTATGGAGGAATTGTATTTTAATAAATATCCGCTTTTGTATATATTACTCTAAATGATAAGAAAGGTAAAAATGTTTAACGATTTCAATTCTTTACATATTTTGTTTTCTAAGCTCTAATTTTGTATTCTAAGCTCTGATTTTGATAAGTGGGTACTCAGTCGAATTAGCCCACTCACGAAGATTAGGTGCAAAGCTGGTTTCTCCTAGGATCCTCCACATTTGTTGGCTAAATACAACATGACAAATTGGTTGGTTGTATTTTAAAAAAAAAAATTCTGAAAAAGAGAAAGAAAATTACGAATAGGTTAATGTAATTCTCTTGAAGTGGCAAAATTTTAGGGAAACCTAATTGTGAAGATTTTTCTTTGTGTACATTGGTTATCTATATCTCATCTCTCTCTTTGTTTATCTGGGGGGCCTTGGTTGATTAGTTGGAATCGTATGATCTTTTACTGCTCCCTACCTCCTTGCCTTTTGACCCGATCCAGCTTTTTTGCATCTTAAACTCTTTTAACGTTTGGTATTTTGAAATATCCCAACCTAATTCAACGAAAAATCTCTTAATGATGATGCCATCCGTCCCCCCATTGAACGGTGACCTTTCCACCTCCCCCCACTCTACATAACTCCTTTTCCTCTAATTCAATCTACCCATTTCTCCGATCAATCTTCTTCACTCAATGATGCATCAAACATGCTGATCATGATCTTCTGATCTGTTTGTTCCAACTGGTTGCTGCCATTTACCAAAGAAGGAATGGCACGAGCAGATGATGATAAGAACAAGTTAGTGGTAGACATTTGTGTAATCGCCTTGCGTTATGCCTCATGCAATCACCATGGACGGCATGCAACCAAGCCTGTTTTCGTTGATTGGTATCTTGTTCTAGGTGTATGCGTCATATTTGTCATGTTTTCAACCATATTCTTCGTTTGGTTTTTATGGTCATGTGGTACAATACTTGGATATGATTTACTAGTGGTTGAGCAGGTTGATGAAGATGCTACGTCCGGTGTTATTCGCAGGCGATATAGGCAATTGGGTATGTTGCAAACCAGCCTTATCAATTGATTTTGGAATTTTCTTTCATTTGTGCTTCTATATATATTGCTTCAATAATCTAGCAGCGAGGGCACAAATTGATTGGTGCACATCTGTTTGCAGTATTGCAGATTCACCCGGATAAAAACCAGCATCCCAAATCAGGAACTGCATTTAGGCTGGTCTTGCAGGTAAGAACTGAATCAACTGATCTGTTCTCCTCTATTTTAGTTTCATTGAGTATATCTTTGATTATCAACAGAACAATATGCACCATTCCATTATGGAGAAAATTTTATAATTGTATATATATAATAACACCCATGTGAATATTTCATTTACTCTCTATATATGTAGGATATCTGTTCTGTGTCATGCATCAATTCGTTATTTTGACATGCTATGCTCGTATCATTTTGTCCATTTATCAATCATTTTAATGGTCTCAAGGACCAGAGCTAAAAATCTGTCTTATCACAAGTATTGCAGGCTTATGAGATCTTAGCTGACAAACAGAAAAGGAAAGCATTCAACATTGAGAGATGGACCAGAGCTTGTAAAGAATGCCGCCGGAGGTCAACTTGTCCTAGCAACACCAACACTAATGAAAAACATGACTCGATCGAATGAAACAGATGAGAACGACCAAGATCAGTAGAGTCTCAGAATTAACGAAAGAAGCCAGAGAAAGATTCAAGGAGGAAGTAAAGGTGATTGAGAATTGTTTGAGAAAGCTGGGTTCATCTTCAAAAGAGCATCCATTGTTCGACCCATCCGATACTTCAACATTTCATGGCTATCCTCACGCTAGAGCTCGGGTTTTCAGCAGAAGCAATGATGCATGGCTTGTGAACAATATTAGGTGTTGACGCTATTGTGAAGGTGAAGAAAAATGTGAAACACCAGCTTATGAAATTAAGCAACCGATCAGAGATCAGAGGTGGTCCAATATGGTATTCCCTGCATTCTATAGCAAAACCATGAAGGTTTAGTTGAAGTATATATATATATATGTAGTAGCTCTGGCGACTGATCTCTCTTACTATACATATAGCAGGCATTCTTCCACAGCAGTTAAGAAATGCAAAATCACCTTGTGTTGCACAACATAAATTACCTCCAGTCTACATAAAATCACAATTCTAAAATTACAAATTTCACTCCTTAAACCAGATCATCAAAATTATGTCTCAAACGCATGTATTTTATACATTGACTGTGCACGTCTCCTTTTTATCATAGGTTATTTTTAGAAAAGGTATAATCTTTACCCATTCATAATTTCTAACATTTATAATCATGAAAAAGGTAAAAGTGTTATGTTAATTTAAGAATTTGTAAGTACCTTAATTATCGATTTTTATTTTTATGGCCCATTTATTATGCTTTGGATAGGAGGTATAGCTGGTACAAACTATATGAGTCCCAAGTCATTATATGCATATGGTTCATTATATCATTACCGAAAATTATTAATAAAATTTCCATTAACTATCTCAAATATTGTAACTAATAATCAGAATATAATAAGCATATTTTTTCAATTAAATCAAAGTAGTGCAAAATATGTCAAAATTGGTTGAAAGAAAATTTTAAGTTACGATAAATTTTCTTGGTTCGAGCTCCCCCTTGTTGCATTCACAGTAATTCGAACGATTTAATTTTCATAATCAAATATAATTTTCTTCCAAAACTGGGTCTATTAAATTTTGACTATTTTATTATTCCTAATTAATATATTTTATAATTTTGTATAATATCTGAGCTTCAAGCCAAGATGATTACGAGCCTAAATATAATTTGCATCATTTAATTAAATTTTATACAAACTTTAAAATAAAGTTTTGTCAATTATAATTATCATAAGCTAATTAACATATATTCTCATATCTAAATCCAAAACATTACTAGCAACATAAAATTGCATAGCTAAAAATTTTCATAAAAGCAAGTAGACTATGAATTAACTCAAGTGAAGTTTTATGAAATTGTGCACGCATTTGGATTCTCGTCGCTAAAGATGGATGTTATAATCTGGTTCCCATCCCTGCGATCCCGACCTTGGTAAATATTGTCCTCGCCAATATCCACGCATTCGATTCTTGCATGCTCTATATATTGCGTCGCCGGCGATCTCTGGTATCCATGCAGGTACGCCGATACAGACGAAGAAGGCCGGTGGGTGTTGTAGTTGTGTGTCGCAACATGGTATGGACCACCTAATTCGTGCAGCCGCGGGAATCCATGGCCGCCGCCGGAGTAGTACCCATAATATTGGTGTGGATGGTGGTGCAATATGTGAATCTCTCCCACGTCTTTGGGCGGTTCTGATGGAGGTGGAGGTTGGTCTTGGGCAGGTTCGGCGGTGGAGACCGCCGGAGGTGGGGGGGTAGTGGTCTCCTCCTTGGGGGCAGTAGTAGTCTCTGACGATTGGGGTGGCGGTGGGGGTGGTGGAGCTTCTTTGGGCTGCTCTGCCTGCGGTGCCGGCTCAGAGGCAGGGGGGGAGTTGGCCGGAGGGGGGGTTTCGGGTTGTGGGTCGTCGGCGGGTGCCGGAGGTGGCGCCGGTGGTTCCACTTCCTTGTGGGAGCAGATGGTGGCAATCTTCCTCGTCTTCTTGATGGCCTTGATGATTTTCTCTGGGTCTGCCCAGCCTATTACTGTTAGTGTTTGTCGGGGAAAATCAATGTTGATGTTGTATATGCCTGTGAAGTGACCGGCAAAAAGTTAAATATATTTCGTTGCAGTGTTGTATCTAGCATTCCAATAGACGAAAATTAACTAATATGTAATGAACTCAAGCATGATGTAGTAATTAGGACCCAGCAATAATTTTTATGTTATAATCAAGATCTATATATACAACAAGCTGGGGAAGAAGAAGATTGAGAGAGGTTGTTGCTACCATTGATTCCATGCAGGGCCTTCTTTATCTTCTGGACGCAGCCATTGCAGTCCATGCGGACATGTATCTCCGTAATTCGAGCCTTCTGAAGCACAGAGTATTACCCAAATATTAGAAATTGTAATGTTCGCTCCACAGTAGTTGTATTGTATGACAAATAATAGAGGATTGATTTATTAATGAATATGTCTACTTACGTACCTCTATTTCTGGAACCATGGTGAATATTAGAGGAAGAGGAACTTAGCGAGCTGGGAGATTAGAGGAAACAAATTGAAGGAAGAACATGGAGGAAATTAGGAAAGCTTTTAGTTCCTTGTAGAGAGCAAAGGGTGGTTGTCATATGCACACACGAGAGAGGTATATATTGAAAAGACAAAAGGGTGTGGGACATGAAAGGAATCACCACTCGTTGGGAAGAATTGGTTGCACTTTGCAGAACTTTGCTTTTCTTTGGTCCTCCTCATATTATTGGCTAGTGGGAAGAGGTATGGGGGCGGAGAAGATGGTCGGCGTAGGTATGGTATATCAAGCCATGGATGAGTTGCTTCTGATAGCTGGAGTTTAATACAATAATTGCGTGTGTGTGGCCGACCACCGAGGACTAAAGTGGGTGGAAAACGACTGTGAAGAAAAGGTAAAGAGGGGATAGAAAGAGACGCCATGATCGATGAGGCAGAGCACAATGGTCGAGAAAACTAAAGCAGTTGTAAGCTTTTTCTTGGAAGGATATCCATGGTCTGTTTCTTCTTGGCTATTGTGTATATAAAAGATCAGGCCAAATGGGCTTTTCGCATCTATGGTTACAGAGAATGGCTAACTACATACGCATAGAATGCGAACAAATTCATAGATTGAGCCGGAAATTAACAAGTGAACATAATTTTTCACAAGTAGAATTGGTTCCATCATTTAATTTGAACCTTGTAAAGATCATCGAAGTTACATGCTTGCACGCATGTGTGCTCTTGGTGACGATTCACTGATCTGTAGATAATGTTTGAGACTCTTAAGAAAAACTAGACTTATACAACTCTTTTACTTTTCGATTAGTACTGATTAATTAATCCTTCATTTAGAGAATAAAAAAAAACATGTTGGATTTTTCCATGGCAATTCTGTGATGCTGTTTTCTAAGCTAGCCCCCTTGAGGAGGAAAAGAATATCCAAAGAAGTGGAGATGGTTGCCGTCATTCTCAATCCTTTTAGCTCTCGCGACAATGCACTCGATTGAATCATTTGTTCAACTTTTATTTTGCGACCCAATTACATTGCTAGTGAATGTTGTCAACTAGTGGATGTGGACAACATGGACATCTCAGATAAGAAAATGTATAGTTCTTATGTATTATCAAAAGTTTAAGCTTCATATTTGGGGCATGACCGAGTTGAAGAGTTCTGGCAGATGGGCATTCGTTAGTTTAGCCACCTTGTTAATTTCCAGTTTCTTCTTCTCCTAGGGCCTTGAAGGAACATTAATCCGACGACCTTGTGCCAATATTGCTTTCCTCTTTTGCAGCTCTTTCTCAATATCTCGCGGCAACTCAATGTCTTGGAACAGCAACTTGAGATCGTCATCCAATCTCATATATTCAATTCAAAGACTGTACAGCTAGACACAGATTTTCTAGAGGAAACAAATGAACGCACATCTGAAGGACCCACAATTTTCTCTTTAAAGATAAACCACCATCTCATCCAGGAAGATCTTTAACGTAAGCACTGGTTGAATAAACTGCTCATTAGTACCAAACTTCTCACCTACTAACCCTCCATCACTGGTTAATATGTATCCTTACAGACTGTCAAAACCCGTAAGTCACACAAACCATACTTTCATAGATTTCATCACGAGTGAATGGTTGCCGTGTCTGTCGTACATAATTAGCAAAACAGAATATTTTCGGCCCAAGTTGCACAATATACAAAAACCCAAAACTCATCAACCATTTAATCGATGAGGAGAGTCAGGTTTGGCAATACTGGTTAAGGTAGATAGGCATTTTTCTGGTTGCTGTTCAAATTAAACAGGAAGATTGCATTACAAATGCTAGTTCAAGTAACAAGGAGATCACGTTTCATATATCATGTAGGTAAAACAACAATTATATCTCCCATTATGCATTGAAAATATATAAGCTCAAAAGAAGTACGAGGGATCAAGTGGACAAGAGATGTATTAATATTTAAGGGTTTGGTTATTTTGACGGCTTTCTATGTTCTAGTCCGGTCATGTACAAAAACAACGAGCCTCCTTGTTGGACTCTTGACCTCGCCGAGTAATTCGTTGCTTGACTGCCAACACTGTTCCATGTTTTGCTTATAAAAAATGGCAATTTGCCATGTTCATCATTGGAATTACAGCTCATGACGAATTGCTTATAAATAAATGTGTCTGAATTATTTCAATTTCAGTATTATATAAGTATTGACACGTATTAGCGATATCAGGAACTCTTTCTAGATCTTTCTATCAGTAGCCAAAAGGGCACACATTCTTTCTTTGATGAGATGGTTTGGTAAGGCCAGTTACGTCGTCAAGATGGTTGGGCTTGATGAATACTGTACAGTTAATCTAATTGACATTTTGGGATTAAGGGCCTACGCCCCGATTGGTCGTTCTCCAACCATCCAACCACCATTTTAATATTGCCACTTCAAAATTTTTAAAAGGAAGAAAGTTAACTAAAAAGGTTGGAGAACAGCTTGTCTACAGTAAAATAATCGCTAGACACGCAACTTAAGCTTCTGATTCTCATTAACGACAGTGCAAAATGATAAAACAAGACGGATATGGCTGGCTGTTACTATAAAAACCGTTCCTTGTAGGACTCGCGTCAGACTCCAATTTGCCCCCGTCGGTGATTCAAAGCAGCCGAAGAAACCAAACTGGGCAACTTGCGATTATATTTATGTTTTAATGTATTCCACATTGCTTCACACAAGTTGGCAAGTTGATGAAAATGAATAGCCAAAACCTCACGCCCTCTCGCATCGATGATTCTAGCGTACCCTGTTTTCCTTGTGCATCATCTGGCTGGCTGGCTGCTCAGAGCTCAAAATACAAAAATCAATGCCGACTGTGTTTGACGATAAAATCAAAAGTACCTCACGCCTTCTCGCATCGATGATTCTAGCGTACCCTGTTTTCCTTGTGCATCATCTGGCTGCCTGGCTGCTGAGAGCTCAAAATACGAAAATCAGTGCCGGCTGTGTTTGAAGATAAAATCAAAAGTACCTCCCCCACACGCATCTAGTTCAGACTAGAGACAATGATCTATAGATTACTGATCCGACAACTAACAGGATACAATTGAAAGAAACGGTTGTGGGTTGTTTAACTTACAGCTCAAAATACTGCCTAGAAACGAAAAGGAAGCATGGTTTTCGTTTTCATTTTCATCAACATCTAAATCACATGCGCATAGCTCATGTGAAGATACATATATCCCCACATCTTGTTAAAAATGGGCAACAATCACAACTCGCCATTGCAAACATTGCATCTAGTTCTGACTAGAGAGAATGATCTATAGATTACTGATCCCGACAACCAACAGGATACAATTGAAAGAAACTGGTTGTGGGTCGTAACTTACAGCTCAAAAATACTACTTAGAAACGAGGAAGAAGCATGGTTCATATGTCGAAAGCTAATCCTCGTTTTCATTTTCATCAACATCCAAATCACATGCGCATAGCTCATGTGAAGATACATAATATCCCCATCTTGTTAAAAATGGGCAACAATCACAACTCGCCATTGCAAACACTGCATCACCGGCGGCTACCGGACTTGAAAGGCGTTTACTCTGCACCCGTTGGGTCTGCGTCGGCTGTTCCCTTGGGAGGGCTTTTTACACGAGTTGGACGCGCCGCCGTCGTCGCTCACCATCTCCACGAACATCCTTTGCAAATCCTCGAAGCTCTCGTTCTAAATCCCAACCATGCACAGATCAGACTTCCAAAACAAGAAAATGTTATACGGCCATGGCTCTAAAAAGTAAGACGACGACCACGCATGATGGGCGATTGCACCAACAGAAGGATTCATGACCCGAATTCCAATTACACAAAATTGAGTGTAAGAAGATGGTGATACAGTTTTAACAGCTTTTGATAGATAACTAATCCATCAACAACTACAAAAATTCGTCATGAGACATGTAAGGTGATGATAAGCATGGTATTGACGCAATGGAAGTAATTTATCATCTAAGATCATGACACTAACAACTATCGATCCTAAATCAGCACCAAGCAAAAACGATTTGGCGCATTCATAAAAATACTGTCAGGAATTAGCAACTAGCGTCAACAGATTGATAAATACAACATGTTTCTACGAAATCGAAGAAGGGAAGGATTTGTAGCCCCAAATTCAATTCGCGATGTTCAAAATTAGTGCAAAATAATTACCTCGCCGCCAACTTTATCCATCATAGCCAACATCTCTTGCATGAAGTCGGAGAATTCCTGCATAATAACAAATATATTCTCTCTGTTATCTTTTTTTTTTAAAAAAAAAGAAAGTTGAATCAAAGTGGGTAATAAAAAAAATAAAAAAAATAGTAATACCACCAACCTCGTCGTCCTCTTCCATGGGATCATACAACCCGGCATCGTACATTGCCCTCTTCCCATCGTCCGACAAAACTGCAAACGAAAAAAAAAAAAAAAACAACGTCAGCCAGTCATCAAATCCCCCAACAAATCGACTCCATTTCCAAGTATTCAATCTTCCTCACCGGAGTACGCCTCTTGGATCTGCTGGAACCGCCGGTTGGCCTCGCCGGCCACCGCCGGGTTCTTCGCCCACCTATCCGGGTGCCATTTCTTCACAACCAAAATGGAGCAAACGTCAAAAAGAAAAAAGAAAAAACAGGCGATGAAGAACAGAACAGAACAGAACAAGCAGGCAAGCGGGGGGAGAGGCGTACGAGGGCGAGCTTGCGGTAGGCGGCGCGGATCTCCACGACGGAGGCGGACTTGCGTAGCCCGAGGACGGAGTAGTAGCAGGAGCCGTCGGATCCGCCGCGATCCATTCCGCGGGCGCTCGACTACCACAAAGACCGTGTCGCCGCGGCGTAGTCCGGCGAGGGGGAGGTGGTGGGAGGAAGCGAGGAAGATATTTTGATATAGAGTGGGCGAGAGAGGAGCTGAGATAGAAAATATCTCCACCCCCTTCGGAGTACGGACTCCCTCTCCGAACTTTCCAGAGGGGCAGAGCCGCTAAGATATTTTTGCCCGTGTCCTCGATTTCCTCAAAATTACGGATATGCCATTATGGTTTGTTTTTCTCCCTCCAATCTGTATTTTACTTAGGCTAATTATTACATTATTGTATTTTAAATTATTATTATTGTTTTTTTTTTCACGAAACAAAGATCTAATAGTTCAATATCAAAGTAACCCATGATTTACATTTGTGCTGATATGAAATATCTGTCTCGTTTTTTAAAAAATAAAAAGGTGATTTGATTGAATTTCTATTGCCTTTATCCTGGTTTTAAAAGTGAGTGTAATTTGATTGGAGGAGTTACTCCTTGATGACATCTAGAAAGTTCGATTATTTATTTGTTATGTACTTTTATATAAAGACATATGTTCTTGCTATCGATTAAAAAGCTCTGCATTACCCAATCGACACAAAAATAAGTGTCAGCCCAATTTATGCCCCTACAGTAAATCATTTACGAGAAAAATCTGTTAAAACAAGTATTTAAAAATAGATGAAACTAACATGTTTTTAACAGCTCTTTTAATTTGATTGTGCAGGAAAGATTATCACGGTGCAATTTTTCATTCGATGCCCTTTAACACAACGAGAATTTTTATTTTTGAAAGTCTAATGGCAAATTGTTAATAATTTTTATTTAACAATTTTTCATTCTATGCCCTTGAAATTATTTTTGAATTTTTTTTAATGTGAAGTGCTCGTCTAAATTGTCCAAAATATTGCACTTACCCAATTTCATTTTTATAAAGCAATTGGCCAACTTCCCGAGCAACAATAATCCTTTTTTTTTTCCCCCAAAGCACAATAAATCCAACTTTGAAGGTAAACTTGGCAAGCGGGCCCACATGTGGGGAAATACATATTAAATCTCAACCATTGGTCTATGCGGGCCCACATTGGAAAGTAGAGAGTGACATCTCTCTTTCGCCGGCTCCGTTTCTTCCAAATCTGTGGTCGCTGCTTAATAAATCGAGAAATATATTTTACTTATATCGTATTTATTATTATTATTATTTTTAACTATAACTAGTAGTTATAAACTTAATAAAAAAACGTTAAATAAACTAGTAAGTCAGTCAATTACAACATTACATGTTTAGCAACTGATTGGATTGATATTTCGATGTCTAAAGCCCAAGCCCAAAAGATGTGTGTGTAAAAAAACCCAAGCCCAGCAAACGGCCCAATGGAGTATGGTCTATACATATTTCGTGTAAATATAAGCCTCATAATAATCAATTTATTAAACGTAGAATCTTCTTGATCAACTGCAAATTATATAAAGAAAAATTCTTTGCAGATTTATTTAGCTCTGGGGCAGCTTGCAACGTTAAAAAAAACACCTTGCTTAATTCCTCATGAATCATATGTAAAGGAGTCTTAATTAAGCAGCATGTATAATGATAATAATACAAGATTGTGTATGTTGTAATTTCGTTCTTAGTATATTGAAGTGAAACATTCACAATGACCAATTATTTTTATATATTCATTTTCTTTCAAATAACATTGGTGGGAGAGATTACTTATATTTATGATTTTCTATGTTCAAGTTTGTACAGGATGTTATGTGATGGATATACGTTGAGTGAAGACAGATTTGTCGCCTAGAGCTTTCATTATATGGGTGGCATAAGAATATATCTCGCCGGATTTGTCCCTTTTGCTGGATTGATTGGTTGAGTGTCAACCAGCCATTTTCGTCCCTCTCCCTTCTTTTTTTCACAGTTTCACTCCGATTCTACGTATGGGATTCAGACAGATGTTATTATATGTTAGTAAAGTTGCACGTATGAGAGCTTCGGAAAAGAAGTTGCATTGCATATATGAGCTACAAGGTTCATTAGGCTATAAAGCTTCATTAGTTGCAAAGCACAGCATTGTCAGATTTTTGGAGCAAGGTCTAGTACTCGTCTTGAAACAATATGGTTTAGTATCTCTGCGACCATAAATCTTGTTAAAGATGGGAGTAGCAAAATACCCTTTTAGGGTTTTGTACCATTTCCATTCCCACTTGCACTGCAATGGAAAGATGAGGAATTGAGGAAGACTGAGGACAAGGATGGCTGCTATAGTTTGCGGCACTGGTGCAAGTACAACGCGACACACCATCGGATAATCTGAGGCCTTGTCGTCTGCTGGTATGAATATAGTAAGAGGGGCATTGGGCAAAGGGTAGTCTTGTAAATAGCTACGACTTGAATGAAGAAAAGGGCGAGAGGCTTATAAAATAGAGGATGTAATTGTAATTGGGATCTTTTGATTGAATTAAAGTTGTTTGTTATCAATCTTTTGATCTTTTAGGAAGAACACCAGGGAGCAGGATTCTCCTCTGCTCCCGATTCCAAACCCTATTCTCGATCTATCCCTCCAATTTGTATGTTGTCATTAAGATGGTACCAACAAAGCAGAGTGGAAAGCAAAGTAAAGTGAAAGAGTTCACCGCCGATGCTTGTAGAGAAGATCATTCTAGATTGGTATCAGAGCCCAGGAGAAGGAGGTATGAATTCTTCACCAAATTCTGAAGAATTAGCCTAAATCAAGAGGGTTCAAGATCATTTGCTTGTTGTTGTTTCTAATGTGTCTGCCAAATTCGAGTTGTTATTACAATCGAGATTTGATGGCGTGGGGAATAAAGTGAATCTTGAAAATGGAGAGGGGATTGGTACTTCGCATGTGAGGGTCTTCGCAAATGGGGTAGATGTTGATGAACAATTACAGGGAATCCATCGTGATCGTCAACAGGAGGAGCATTTGCTGACATTGGGCAGTAGGCAACACAGAGTAGAACAATTGTAGGGAATCCATCATCATCACCAACAAGAGAAGCCATTGCTGTCATTGGGCAATAGGAAGTACAGTTTGTTCAGAGGAAGAAGGGACCGTGTTCGAAAGAATGCCCAAGAGAATGCTCTTCATGTTGCTCTAAACGAAGATTGTTTGAAAAGATCCAAGATAAGCTTCTCAAAGTTTGATGGTTCAAAGGATCCTATCTCCTGGTTTAGCAGAGCAGAAAAGTTTTTCAAATTGCACCATATCAATGAAAGCTTACAAGTTGAATTAGCAAGCTTTCATTTGGAGGATGATGCTCAAATCTGGTTCGATATATTACAAGAACATCATGGGGTACCTTGCTAGGCAAAGCTGAAAAAGGCCATGAACCTACAGTTCAGACCATTAGATTATGAAGACTTCTATGGAAATCTTACTCGATTAATTCACGACTCTTCATCTCAAGAGTATACAGCTCGATTCAATAGATTGGTAACAAGGGTGGGTCACATGACAGAATGCAGAAGATCAGCAGTTTTACTTGTGATTTTAGTCCCCAATTGCGAATGGGAGGTGAAGGCAAGGAAACCAGAAACACTACTAGACGCACAAGGTCTTGCTAGACACCTAGAGCATCATGCGAACCATAAATCACATACATATATAAGACAAGCACGAGGGAGCTATGAACACAAAACAGGTTCAGTAAAAAAAGAAAGTAGTTATGGATCTAGCAAAGGGGAAACAATTGAGGCAGCGGATTCTAAACTTAAAGAGATAGTTACATGAAGTAAGTTTAGTGTCAAACAATTGCAAGAAAGGAAGGGGGCTGGTTTATATTTCAGACGTGATGAGAAGTTTTTTCATGGACACAAATGAAAGAGGCTAATCATCATTGAAGTAGTAAGGGACGATGATGTATCGGAACTAGAGGATAGTGAACAAGAATGAGATTCCATTACTCCGGCGATATCTCTCAATGCATTAATAGGGGCATCAACTACTAACACCGTGAGGTTGTTAGGGGAGAGTAAGTGGACATCAAGTGATAGTATTGATAGATTCGGGAAGTTCACACAATTTTGTGAATGCAAGCTTGATCCAGAAACTGAAATTACAAGTAAAAACAAATAAGGGGTTGAAAGGTCAGATTACAAATGGAGAGAAGATGAATTGTGGAGGCAAGTGTGTGGGCATTGAGTTAGATCTTCATGGGTATAATGTTGTGACATATTTCTTTATAATTTAGTTGGAAGAATTTGATATTGTTTTAGGCATTCAATAGCTGAAGATGTTGGGATCAATTTTATAGAATTTTGAATCATTTATAATATCCTTCACGGAAAAGGGGAAAACAATAGACTTGCAAGGTCAGTTGATTCCTCTAAGTCAATTGTGTGATAAGAAACAGTTATCTTATTCTTTAAAAAAAAGAAAACATGGGTTATTAATGAATCTACAAGTGGTGAACACAGTAGTCTATAGCAATTCAAGCCGTCTCTATCAAGCCTACAAGAGGAACAGTTGGATAAGTTGCTACAAACATTTGAAAAAGTTTTTGCTGTACCAAAAAGTTTACCATCAAGACGAACTTACGATCCTCATGTGAATATAAAAGAGGGAACACAACTGATTGCAGTCAAACCATATAGATACCCCTACTTCCAAAAAAATAAAATAGAGAGACAAGTCAAGGACTTACTTGAGGCTAGGATAATTCAGCCCATATCAAGTCTATATTCCTCTCCGGTGTTGTTGGTCAAAAAAAAGATGGGAGTTGGAGGATATGCGTAGATTATAAAGCTCTCAACAAAGCAACCATCAAAGATAAATTTCCAATTCCTAACATTGATGAGCTATTGGATGAATTACATGGCACTGTCTCCTTTTCCAAGCTGGATTTAAGATGAGGGTATCATCAAATAAGGATGCATGAGGCTGATGTATAGAAAACAGTTTTTCGCACCCATCATGGTCATTATGAATTCAAGGTCATGCCTTTTGGATTATCTAATGCACATTCTACATTCCAAGCTTTGATGAATGAAGTATTTGCCCCATATCTTAGGAAATTCATTTTGGTTTTCTTTGATGATATACTCATATATAGCAAATACTGAGAAGATCTCCTACAACATATTGAAATTGTAACACCCCAAATCCGGTTCACCCTCGTGAACCAAACCGGCATGTTAGAGGCCCCGGTTAGGTCGG